>JAPDSC010049182.1:21298-86556 GCA_026290005.1 Latrodectus geometricus
TGTTGGACAAAGCATTTTCTGTGCTTTCTTTTTAATTATTTGTATTTCCTCATATTTCCAGCCTTGTGATGACCTTGTTGAACTTTATGTCAGTGGTTCCTCATATTTTCAACCTTTGTAACTAAAGGTATCTAATGTTCAGTGAAATTTAAAACTTGTTCATGATTGTAATTAATTTGTGACTAACTTTTCTACACATTAAAGTGAATTTATCTAAGACATGCAGAGTTTAAAGTGCATTTTAAAAACCACTAGTAAACAATGTTCATTGTGGAAATGTAAACCTACCTATTCACCAAAACTTACAATGAATTTTCACTTTGTTTACATCAAGTTCTCTAAAATTAATAAAAACAATACTTTTAACACTTTGGTGTCAGAAGTAAAAAATAAGTGTAAGAAACTTTTATGGTAAGTATGTGACACCTTCGTAAAATCCTGTATGGAATATATCCGAAACAATCTCAATGTGAATTAATTTGCCCACTATCTTTCCATATGTAGACAATCATTTAGACCAGTGTTTCTCAACCTTTTAGTATTCACGGCACAATTTTCAATCATAATTTTCATCACGCTCCCCCTCCCCACCGCATATAGTAAAATATATACAATAATGTATTTTGAGTATTTTTTTGGCGCTAAACCTACACTACAACCTTAATTTTAAACGTTCCAAATTACCAAGAATACGGATATTTATTGACACTTTGCAACACCAATCCTCAGCATTGAAAAAACAAGAATCTTTGTTTTTTCAATGCCTTTTTATTGCTCTTGCGTCCCGCCGGCATTCCCACGGTTTCGTGAGAAGTTTCGATTTGTCTGGTCGGCTTAAAAGTTTAGTTAGGAGCGTGCGCAGATGTGAACAAACGTTTTCTGATAAGAAGAAGGAGAAAGTTCTATGACGCCAATTTCAATTCCAGACAATCTCATTCGAGTCGATCCTTCTATCGCTATTGAATCTATTCTGAATGTGTGTCTGTTATATATATTTTCGTGTAATTGCAATTCACCGTATTAAATATTCACGGCAGCAGACATGCAGAATCATGGATAAATTTTTAAGCGAGCGTTAGACGATAGACAAGTATCAACAAGTACACAGACGAGCGTGGTTCCGAAAATAAAATCACGAAAATATTATCAAGAATACTTTAATTTTGGGTTCACTAGTACTGAAGTAAATGAAGAAGAAAGGCCCCTGCATATCTATCATTTTATCTGCATATCTATCATATCATCATATCTGCATATCTATCATTTTCGTAAAAATGTTGTCGGCAGACTACTTAAAACCTAATAAACTTAAACGACATTTGGAAAAGCTTCATAGTGAGTACGTAAACAAACCCAGAGAATTCTTTGAATTAAAATTAAAATCATATGAAAGGCAAAAATCATTGTTGAAAAACATTTTGTCTGTGAATGAAAAAGCTTTAATTACCTCTTACGAAGTTTCATATAAAATGGCCAGATGTAAAAAGCCTCACACCATTGGTGAAGAGCTTATTTTGCCAGCTGCAATTGAGGTTGTGGAAAAAATGTTTGGAGATAATTTTGCAAAACAATTGCAGTCTATACCTCTTTCAAATGATACTGTTGCCCGTCGAATTGCTAAAATAGCTGAAGATTTAGAGTATCAGCTTTTGTCTTGGTTGCGTGACAAATTGTTTTCAATACAACTCGATGAGGTAACAGATAGTAAGAATGATGCTCATTTCATTGCCTAGTTAGATTTTGTGATGATTTGTCAGTAGTAGAAGAATTACTTTTTTGCAAATCCCAATAGAACTCAAAGCAACAGCACTCGCATTATTTGCCATCTTAAATGATTTTATGAACGAGGCAAACATAGATTGGAAAAATTGCTTTGGAATATGCACGGATGGTGCTCGTTCTATGTCAGGAAGATTCCAAAGCATTCAAGCACTTGCGAAACAAAAATCACCACAGTGCGTCTGGACACATTGCATGATCCACAGAGAAGCTTTGGCTTCCAAAGGAATGAGTCCTAGTTTGAATATTGTGTTAACTACGGTTGTAACCGTAGTAAATTATATAAAAATGAGACCCCTGAAATCAAGAATCTGCACTTTGTAAAGACATGGGTTCAGTGCATTCAGCGTTATTATTTTATTGCGAAGCAAGATGGATCACGTGGGAAAATTTTGCAACGTGTTAATGATTTAAGAGAAGAAATCGCCGTTTTCCTAAAAGAGGAAAACAGACCGGAAGCTGAGAATTTTCGCGATAGTTTATTTGTGATGAACTTGAGCTACATGGTCGACATATTCGAGAAATTAAATAACTTGAATCTTCAACTGCAAGGAGCAAATACACATATATTAGATACGAGTGATAAAGTCAATGCTTTTTGTTGGAAATTGGAATTGTGGAGCAGAAATTTAAAGCAAGAAAACTTAACAATGTTTGTAAATTTGAATAATTGTATTAAAACTTACAAGACTGAAGAACAACATGTAAAAGTTGTTTTTGTAACCATTGTAAATCATTTAGCAATGCTAGCAGAGAATTTTAAAAAGTACTTTCTTGCTGATGACAAACTGATATCAAGTTACCAGTGGGTGAGGGATCCATTTCAAAATACTCCCGAAGTACTCTCAATTGAAGAGGTAGAAACCTTCATAGACTTCACAGCAAGCGGCGAAACCAAAAGACAGTTCAGTAATAAATCACTCTTTGAATTTTAGGCAGGAATGGATGATGAGTTTACTGCACAAAAAACAAGGGCATTTCGCATTCTACTACCATTTTCAAGATTTTACCTTTGTGAAACTGGATTTTCTGCTGTGGCTTCTTTGAAGACAAAATATAGATCTCAGCTAAATATAGAAAAAGAACTGAGAGTGTCTATTTCTAATATTAAATCCTCCTTCGAAAAACTTTGATTTGAAAGACAGGCCCAAGGAAGTCACAAATAATTATTAAATTTGTTTTTAATTCAATAAGTTATTAAATTAAAACAAGTTAATTATTAAATATGTCGAAAGATATTTTGTTTTGCATGTGTATTCTTTCCTTTCAGTCACTTAATTTTTTTAAATAACATTTTCTCTTGGATATGTTCGCGCCCCCCTGGGGGTGCTTTACAAGTAGAGAATCATTGATTTAGACAAAACTTATGCTCTATCATATAATATAATAAAGGAAAATCCAAAAAGTAATGCATATAATCTGATGCTTTGTATAAATCAGTTACTTAAATATGCAAGTTTCATTATATTTATTCCAGTTTTAAACTCGACACTAAATTAGTAAGTTTCTCTTTTTAACATTATTGATAGATTATTGCACTAAAATTAATCCAAAAAAAAAACCAGCTTAAAACTTGAATTTAAACTATAACTGAACTACCTTAATTGAACTTTTAAAACAGTTATTTTTCATTAAAGGAAGTCAAACAAAACACTTTTGTACCACAAGTTATGCTCTGAATCGATCACAAAAACATTTACCAGACAACAAAATTAATAAAAGTTTAAATCAGTGATTTTTTTTTAAACTGACGGCACACTTTTAATGATAACAAAATTTTGTGGCACACAAACAAAAAGATGATCATGGAGGTTGTTTACTGTATGGTGCAAAATATTGTTACTGATAATTTTGAATGCAAAATAAAATTTAATATGCTCTACCAAAATAACAGTACTTTTATTGAAGGATTAATTGCACTTTATTAAGTAATGATAAAGAAATTTTTAATGAAAATTTTAGTTTGATGTTTTTCGATCATTTCTATATTTAATCTTAAAAATGACAATATGTGCTATTTTCATGTCGTATTCAACATTTTTTTTCGTTTTTATGTTCATTAATATTGAAAATACGAATTAACACAAAGTGTAAAAAAATTGTAGATACTCTGAATACTTCACAGGAGGAAAATATTTCACTTTAAGATCAGTCATCAAAAATTAAAAAAAAAAAAAAAATAAGTTTTTAACTGTAAAAAAAAATTTTTTTACATTGTATTTTTCTTTGATTGAAACAAAATTTACTATATATTTCTAAAATTTGACGGCACACATAACCACACGGCGCAGTGGTTGAGAAGGCAGATCTAAATGACAAACGACCATGAAACAGCAATTGTTCAATACTCCTCACAAAATTAGAAAAAACATTGAAACAACAAATGCAGAGACGCTTAATTCGGCTCCAAAAATCGTTCTGCCAATTGAATGTCACCTGCAGTGCAACAAAACATTCAACATTTTGCCTGACGTCGCCAAAAGTACGAAGTTCACTCGCCAAGGTATTGAAAGTAAATAACATCTGAAATTCGTGGGATTAGTTAATACTTGAGAGAGTTTAAAATCTTCTGAGAATTAAAATGAAGTTTTCTAGAATATTATTTCCCTAAAATATGTTAGTGAAAATTTACGGAAATTGTAAATAAAAGCTTTAAAAATATATATTTTTTAATACTTTTCTCATTAAACAAGAAATTTTTCCTTTGAAAAATGAGTTCTTTTATGAATAAGAAAATATCATTGATATAATTTCGGTTTAAATTGTTAAAATCAGAAATAAAGTTCGGAAAATACAATGTGAAATAATATAGTACTTTATGAATTTAATCGGAATATTCGTAAATTTAATGTCTTTTGTTTATTGAAATAATAATCTTGCACTATTAATTCTACGAAAATATATTTACAAACCTGATAATTTTTATTTTCCTTTTGGAAAATCTAAACATAAATGGGATTTTTTCTACAAACTTTCCTTTTCTCAGAAGAAAATTTTGGAAAGTTGAAAAACTCTACTTTCAGAGCTATGTTTCTGAAAAAAAAAATGGAAATTTAACAATCTCAACATTTTTCTCGGTTATTAGTTTGAAAATACAACAGATTTTTATTTATCATTATTTGTCAAGCTGATGAAAGTGTATTTTCACCTAATCATTGTGTAAAATCTATGGATACATTTGTTTTCTTGCAAACTTTTCGAAATTTGGATATACAGTAAAATATTAACCTGAAATAAGTAGGGGGATTACTTGAATTCCTTACTTAAATTTTCAGTTTATATTGGTTTGCAGTTACAGAAATTAATTCGATCTGATTCTATAGAACAGCATAACATTCCATTATTTGGGCAGGAATAAATTTATAAATGAGTGAAACATTTTTGTAATTCAAGTCTGATAATAATATAAAAATGCATTTTATTCTAAATATATTTTAAAATGTAAACAGAAAGTGAGAAAATAGTTTTTTAGAATGAAATTGACCTACCTCTTTCGTGAGAAAATGTGTTTTTATTAAATAATTCATATCTTTAAAACTCTTCTCTTCCATTAATATTTTTAATCTATTAGTATCTAATATGAAATTTTAACTGGTATTTATACGCAAACATCGCCAAAAGTAAAATTTAGAAATTATTTTACTTTTTTTTCGCCAATCTTGGCATATTTTTTTGCAATTTTCAATTTTTTTTTTTTTTTTTAACAAAACAATTTTCACAAGAAATATTAACGTGTGTTCCAGTTGTTCTCTATTTGATTTTTGTGTGTATACATTATATTTTTGATGAATAATCAGCGACATTGTAGTTATCTATAGTAATATTTAAAAATAATAAAATTCATATATTTTTATTTCTTGTTCAATTTTAAATGTAGGAATATTATACCTAAATTTGGCAGATCAAACAAGATACGAAAAGATTTTCATTCTAATATATACTGTACATTAATTATGATGTCGCAATTGATTAATATTATATAAAATTAAAATATGCTAGGATAATGTTCAATCCTGTGAATGATATTAAATGTTATAAAAAAATTAATTTGTGTTAATGTGACTTGGTGAAATTAATTATTAATAAAATCATGTGTTAATACTTTGATCGTAGCTCAAAGCTTTTCGTTCGTATGCCACAATTATCACATTCATAGCATTTTTTTTCCACATGTTAATTACAATCCACATACCTGAATCGTGGTCATTGTACATTATCCTGCTGATACAAAATACTTTTATATAGTTTTTATAATCTATTCACTTTTAATATTAAATCTCTTAATCAATTTTGAAAATCCCAATGATTTTCTAAATATTTTGGAGAATATCAATTATTGCTAATCTTTAGTTATCATATAATGACTATCGCATGCATTGAGAATTTTCGTGAACTTTGGAATGGGAAAGCGCGTATATTTTATTCCTTCCTGGATTAGATGCAATAAATACAACTCTTAATTACTTATTAATTTTTCAAAAAATTCGTATTCATATTTTATTAGATGACTCGTGAAAAATGTTACATTTATTTGTACTCTGTTTATTTTTTTGGTTGGTCAAGGCAGTTAGATATTTCATTAAAATATCGTGAAGGAAATTCCCTTTCTGGTAAATGTGCAGTAAAATCTCATTTTAAAATACCTCCTATTGATTAATTAACGATAATGTAAATTTTGTTATTGTTTCTAAGCTAAATGTGGCTTGACAGCCCATCCGGTGGCTAAGACCTACAAGTCCCAATAAATGTCTCCTTGACCAAGGGATCTGGATGGAGAAGCATACGTCCCTCATAACTGGTCAGTCTAACGCGATACCACCAGTGTTTAGTTCCCAAGTATGCTTGGGGTACAGTTTTATCGACCCACAGAAGGGGTGAAAGGCTGAGTCAACCTTTCACAGCCAGAGAATTGAACCTTGAACCTAAAATAGATCCTTGGGAATGAAATAGATCTGTGGGCCTGAGATAGATCCTTGGACCTGAGATATATCCTTGGATCTGGAATAGATCCTTAGACCTGGAATAGATCCTTGGACCTGAAATAGATTCTTGAACCTGGAATAGATCCTTGGACCTGAGATAGATCCTTGGACCTGGAATAGATCCTTGGGCCTGAGATAGATCCTTGGGTCTGGAATAGATCCTTGGGCTTGAGATAGATCCTTGGGTCTGGAATAGATCCTTGGACCTGAGATATATCCTTGGATCTGGAATAGATCCCTAGACCTGGAATAGATCCTTGGACCTGAAATAGATTCTTGGACCTGGAATAGATCCTTGGACCTGAGATAGATCCTTGGACCTGTGCTTCAGAAGCGTGAAACGCTACTATTACACTACTGGACTTTCTTGTTATTGTTTCTATACTGTAATAATTCTGTTTGATTCAATTTTTCTTTCCATAATAATAATTTTATCAGCTATACTTATCTCAGTACTACATACTTTATAAAGTACATACACAAGTGGATCACCTTTTAACACTTCTCTTGTCTTTATAGGAATTTATTTAAGTGAAGAAAATGATGATAAAATTATGTTTAGTTCTCTGCATTTGAAGAAATCCCTAAAATGTTAAGCCTAATCATAGAATCAACTTCTAATGGAAATTAGATGAGATGAATGCAGAGGAATTAGAAAGTAATTCATGTTTTTTAATATTTCGATTATTAAAAATGTCAGTTTTGCGAATCAAAAGTTGTGGTCTTAAAATAATTAAAAATAATCTTGTTTACTGAATCCACGTGCATCTTTTAATCTATGCATAATATTATGGCATCTGTAGCGAAAAGTACCTTTTTGAGAGTCATAAACTGAGAGCTATATACATATATTGAACTAATTAACCCAGAGTAAAATCCAAAAAGTTTACTAGATGATACAATCATGTTTTATACCGTCACGAAGATATAAAGAATTTAAAATTTAAGACCAAGAACAGGATTGTTGATGAACCTGAACTGATTGTTGATGAACAGAAAGTTGGTGTACTTACAAGAACAAATTGGTAAGCCTTGATAAGTAATCTTGATAATGATCCTAAAGAGATAATTTAAGGACGTAATCCTAACATTTTTTGGATTAAGAGAAATATTTTAGATATAATATTTTTATAGGTATGAGCAACAATCAATTAAACGCACACCAGCGGATGAAATTAAGTTTGATGCCTAGTTAATTTAATTCACATGATATTTTTTCACTAGATAAAAATTTAATTTCTTTATTTTTGAAAATAATAAAAAATGTCACTCTTGAAAAGCAATCTTTAACATTGATTAAGAATGTTTCAATAAAAACTAGTCAGTATAGATAACAGTTGGGTAAATCGATTAATCGAATGCTGTCGCTTTCACTAATTTAATGAGGCTGCTCGAAAACTTTTTTGGATGAGGGTTATTAATTGCCGTTTGGGGGAGGAATCATGTTAAATAAGACATGCATGTTTAACTGCAATAATTTTTTTTTCAAGATATTCTTCCTACAACATTCTTTCCTTCTTTGCTATTGTTTACCTCTGGGTCGTTCTGTTGTCACCTTGTGGTAAATAATGAAGATAATATCGCTGCTGTGTCTTGTTCTGCTGTTCATAATTAAAATCGAAGCATCAAAAAATTACACTCTTGGTGCGAATTTCGTTGATGCCAAAGACAATTCTAAAAATTCAACACTGAATTGGGCTTTAGTAGAAAAGATAATTCACGAGACAGTTAATACCCTGCTCAAACGGAACTTTTATAATCTGTATAAATTATCAAAAGAGATACGTATTCAGTCCAGTTGTCAGTCCTCTTTGAAGCAAATAGTCTTTGGATTGGGTGACTCTAAGAGATGGGCTATTCACAGTAAGTAGTTCAGAATTTGTGACACTTAAATTTTTTAATCTTACCATTTTGTATAAAATTTTAAAAATTATTTCTAACGATAAGATAGCCATACATTTGAATTGACTTCTTTACAAAATGGGAGGCAATATACTTAAGTTCTTAAATCAAAACATTAAACTCATTATGTTTAGTTCAAAATTGATATATCATTTTTTACCAAGAAAAAATATTCCATGAAAGTGAAAAACATTAGTCGATATTTTTTTCTTCACCTACGTTAAAGTAGATTTCTATGCCTTAAATTAAAACTAAATTTTTAAAGGATATTGAAATGTACTCTTATTTAATGAAAAATGCTATTAAAAGTATTATCGCTTATAAAACATACTGTTAAAAATGCACAAATAGTTCACTAGAAAAATTTAGTTACAAAAATCCACCTTTCCCAATTGATTTTCTATGAAGTTCAAAAGCTGACATAGAATTCTATATTTAGGTAATTCAAATTTTTAAACTATAGAATTATATTTAGTACTAGTTTTGATTCTTATAAAGGTAAAATTACATTTCTAGAGGCTTAATTTAAAAACTTTTTTCTAAATAAGTATAAGTTTTTCACCGTAATATTTACATATTATGTTAATAATTATTATTAATAATTAAAATTTATGTATTAATATGTTAATAATTAAAGAGGTCATAAAATTGGACGAGAAATTTACTTTCATTATAGCTTTTGTTAATGAAGCATACATTATAATGTAAATTTAGTTTTGTTTACATTAACATGTAAGCAAAAATAAAATGTTATACTTTAGTATTAAAACAAAATTTTTAATCACAGATTTTTAGATACTTATTTCAATTATTAACGGTGGGAATTAACTTGGAAATGCATAAATTTACCATGATAAATTTTCCTTAAACTATTTTTTATTTACACTGTTATGATAATGTGGAATAGTCATCCGTAAACAAATTTTGTAGACAACTAGTAAATTTATACCAAAATTTTTTAAATAAAAACAAAGCCAATATTGAAACTTTCATTTAAGCAGATTTTTCGGAATCTATCTGAAGATTGTCATTCTTGACGATAGTCCTCTTAATTGTAAAACCTCAAATTTAGGAAATGAATAAGGAAACTTGTAATTTCATTCAAAGAATTAATATTTTGTTAACCAATGTTTAGAACAGAGCATACAATAGAACAATCTAACAATCGTAGTATATTTAACTAAGCAGCAACTGAAATCCATTACAGAAACACGTAAACTGATGTAAAATTTTGATAAGCCTACTTCTTATATGAATCTATGTAGTAAAAAAAAATGTCCTGTAGATTTATGTCCACGGCTTTAGTATTGCTGTATAGACTGAAATTCTATTAAAGATGTTTAACTTCAATTTAAATCAAAAATTGTTTCTTTTCGAATCGAAATTAACGTTGACTTCAACTCCCTTAAGTTGCTTATACCGCAATGCATGACATTTTGGAAACCTGCTTGTCTCGAGGACCGAGTTGTCAGCTAAATAGTTACCATTTTGTTCTTCGGTTTGTCAGTACATGGGCTTGATTCTCATCTTGTCCATGGTTTGTTGTGGTTCGGAATCCACTACAAACTCTCGGTTCTGATCTAATTAACCCTCGTGTATAAAACATGGCCATTAAGCGATCAACCAGATAATTGTTCGCGTCAATAAAGGAAGAATGTGCACGGTTTTGGGTCCTGTTCCTGTTTTACTTTGATTTTGTCAATAACTTTATTTTAAAAAGCTGCAACTTAACGATTTCATCCAACACAGAAAACAAGTTTTCAGTATTTTCAATACGCTTATGATTAGAATGCAAATGTAGGTCCTCTATTTCAATAATTAACTTTAAAACTAAATGAAATTCTAGAGAATTCCATGCCTCATTCAATTGACTTTCAACTGATCTACGCCTAAGATCTCCTTTCGCGTTTAGAGTACAGTTTTGAAAGAAACTAAGTATATAATAAATATCGTTATTTTCCCGCATCAGTTTTTCCTCCCAAAAGATGTTCATGACATAAATTTAAAAAATGCCTCAATAGTTTACTGAGAATTGTCTTTTTCTTTCCTATGATAGATACCTTGATTCTGCATGTCAAACTGTGACTTCTTTCCGAAATCGTGCTTTAATAAAGATTTTTGCTTCTCAACGATCTATTTTATTCACGAGGGCTATATAGTTAGATCAGGACTTACAGTTTAAAGAGGTTTAAAACCTGAAAACCCAAGATAAAATCAAAGGGAACCAAAAGTGAAGACAAAATTCGTAAAAATTTACTGAACGGTCACCTTTGGCGACTTTTTTAAAGACTCTCTAAAAATCTCGCCATTTTGCAAAAGTGAAGTCTAAAAATAAACGGAATATTGAAAAATATTAGGATTTCGGAATACCTTATCTGCGATTGGTCGGAATTGGTTGTGTTGCCATAAAATGTTATTTATCACCAAATGTGGGAAAATCGCACCAAGGGTGACCATACAATAAATCTCAGCAGCAAAATTTACAATCATTTAGTTTCAAGTCAGTATAGAGGAAAATGTCTACTGGTATCCTTCATATACAAACCTTTGTAGTTAGGTTTTAAAAAGAGATCTTCATTTCTTGGAAAAAAATAATTTCACATTTGTGAGTACCAGCTCATACTTCCCTGTACTTAGCACCTAACTGGGCTCTAGGAGTTTAAATGGTAGCTTCTAAGGAAAGGTCTAACTGTTAGCCTAATGGTTAGTGGTTTTTTTTTTTCCTTCCATTCAACAGTTTATTAATTCGAATATCATTTAGCCATGGATGTTTATAATTGTTCGGAATAAAATTTAAACCACAGCTCCCTGTCTAATTAGCCTTTGTGTGCTTTAACTTACTGAAGAAAGTTTGAAGTCTTCATAATTTAAAAACAGTGACCAATCAGAAGGCGTCCTAATACTTGAACTACCGCCCCAGAGGTATCAATCATCTTAAAGAACATTACAACCATCCTATTGAAAGTACCTTAGCTGCTTTTAATGAACAAGATGGGTCTTTGGTTAGGTCGGGATTCGAACTCCTTTTCGAAAAGGAGAATGTCGCCCCTGCTCAACCAGTACGTCGTAGCATCAGTTGCTTATGTTGGTAAAAAGGAATGATTTAATAAATCCTTAACTTTTCCTTTTATCAGAAAATGTAATTTCGAACACTCCTTTTTCTATCAGCCTATTCTCACAGCTTTCTCTTATTCGAAGTTTTTGTGAATGGAAATCGCTTAGTAATTCTTCGATGCTCCATTAACTCGAGCGTTTGCCAGTTTTTACTGACAAGTTATTTAATTGTAAGTCATACTCTGAAATACAATTTTAGACATTGTGCCGTTATAAAAATCAAATCTGAAAGTAGTGGTGCTGTGCTAATTTTTTTTTACCGGAACGCATATAAATTTATAACAGAATATTTATAACGGAACGCTATATGGCGGCGACGTTTTTTTTTTTTTTTTTTTTTATGATTTCATGTCCCAAATTTGACGACGACGGGGAGATTTCCCCAAATTTTCACCTGTCGCCAAGATCGGCCCTGCATTTAGCATAAAAAGGAGAAGAAACGAAAATCATTACGAAACCCATTTTGCGTATACGTATATATATATATATATATATATATATATATATGTGTGTGTGTGTGTTTATTACAATAGGAACGTTTAATAAAAATTAGTTAACAAATTATAAAATACGCTAGTAAATACTCAAACAATATTGCATAAATATTTTTAACAATACATGAAAACACTAAAGGTTTTTATAAAATATTCCAAATAGGAAATTATGTTCAGGATCTTGTGGTTGAATAGTCCTTGTTGTCATCCGCTGAACGATGAGACCTTAACCAAGTTTTTACATAATCTGATTTATATAATTGTTGTGGTGGGCCATTCATTTTTATAAATAAAAGATATGCTAAATTTTCAATTAATATTCTATTTCTTTGTTCTTTTAAAATAATATTCATATTACTGAATCCGGAAGCGACAGGTGCGCGTTGGAGGCATGCTGCCTCAATGTGCGGCCTGCCTAACACTTTTTAATCGACACTTCGACTTAGGTAGCGTGCATAGAATATTTTGCTAACAGTAGTATTTATTAATCTTATTATTACATTGTATTGGTTCGGTTTCGGTTCAAACCCTTGTTTATAGTAATACACATAAAAATTTGTTAAAAATTAGAAAAAAAAATCAGTAATTCTTTTAAATTTTTATTTCAATACGTCAGCCAATTTTCGTTATCAGAAATCATCTTTAGTTCCGGAACGCGTTCCTGTACAAAAAGGAAGTACCGGAACGACGTTCCGGAGCGTTCCGGCTCGACAACACCACTGTCTGAAAGGTATGATGATCATCTAGAAAATTAAGTTTTGTTATAAAAATTAAAAAATATATCGAAGAAATTCTTTTGCTTACTTGAATATTCCTTTGTTTTAAATAATCTCCCGTATTTATACACTCGTGCTGTCTATGTTGCTGTTGTTTCTGATCCCTAGTTGGCATGACAAACTTGGAAAACTCGAGCAACTACTTATAAACTTGCAGGGAGAGAACAAAAAATCCAATATCAGGATAATCCAGTTGCCTAGACACCAAACTCAGCTGAGCATTTATTACTCTGATATTCAATTAATTCGTGAGCTCAATTCCACTGAGTTTGTGCATATTTAGAGTAATATGAAATATACTTTAAATTCTGGATTAATAAGCTGTTGTGTACAAAACACAGTCGTGGAACAATCTTTTACTCAATAATAGAAGCGAAATTTGATATTTTCGCTCAAAAGAAATTGTAAGCCTTCTGGAACAACTATGTATAGCTAAAGGTCCGTATTTACGTGTCGCCTTAGAGGTAACCAAGATAATTCCAGCACTCACTGGCACAGCTTGTTCTTTTTGGACCTTGAACTACAAAGCCCTACCAGCTAACCAATCCCGAGAACTCACTCTGACAAACATAACTCAGAGAGCATACATAAAACACAATAACAAGATTCAATTTCCCGTTCAATAGTGGCTACATTTATTTCGCAATTTGGCATATTTTTTGATAATTTTAATTAATGGCAAACCAATAAATATTTTTGACATTTTCGGGTTAATCATGCTGAAAATATCACTACATGCAAAGTTGTTTATCTAACTCCAACTAAATGTTTTAATACAATGAAAAATAATTGATTTTAATACAATCTTGAACAAAAATATTCGTGATTTATTTTTCAAGATTAAATTATTTTAAATGAAATTTCCCATATTTAAACTGATATCACTTAATGCAGTTACAAAAGTAAGAAATTTTAAGATTCAAACAGATACTATTTTTCCATATCTATCGCTTGTTTTAATGCTTCATCTGAAAAAATCAAGAAAATATTTTTATTGTATATATATATGTATATATATATATATATGTATTTTTTTTACACACAATTTTTCTATTTAACAAGTTTTAATAAAGCTTTAGCATTTCCAGGACAAAAATTCAATTGTTAAAATGGAAATTCATAAGAATATTTATCGAAAAATTAATCGCCAATCAACCAAACTTCGAATATATTTAATTTTAAGCTTGAAGCCTATTAAAAAATTTCAGCAAAGGAAATTGTGACAAATTATGCTGCCATCGAGATATTTTAGGAATAGCAAATTGAAATATATGAAACCGAAATATATAACTTTGAACAATCAAGAAAGCCGTAAATCTTGCACATTTTCTTCTTAATTCCATTAAATTATCTCAAGGGGAACTTTTCTATTTTATGAAAACTAATATAAAATTAGTTCTATATTCCAATTTTAATATTTCAACCTTTAAGTCGCTTAAAAAGTACTTGTTAAACAACTCGGAAATTTTTTCCGATTCGTTTGACAAGTATTTTAACTCTGAAAGTTATAAAGCATAAGAAAAATTTAAATAAATTAAAAATTATGCTTTTCATATGTTTTTGAACAGGAACAGGATTTAAAAATTGTGAAATGAAGAAGAGTTTTGAGAGATTTCGTTAAAAATAGATTAAAATTTGAAGTCGAACATATTTTAAGCGTTTTCATTGATAGTTTAACTTAAATAGTCTTGAAAATGTTAAAATTTCGTATCCGAACTAAGCGTAGCTAGCAGACGAATGTTTAGCATTCTTGACTTTTGTTCAACTGTTGATGTGTTCCAATCCCGCTTTGTAGTGGTCTGGGCTTTACACTTTAAACCAAAAGTCCCCACTTGATTAGATCTTGAGTGCAAAAGATGATGGCTGAATGACAAACCAAATTTAAAATTTAAAGACAGTCTATTTATCACGTGTATTGAACCAGTGTCCCTGGGGAAAGGAGGATCCCGGTAATTGACGTCCTCAGAGACCAACACATTGCTTTGGCCTCTGCTTCAGGGTGGTGCAACGTGGTCCTCTTCACATCAATTGGCTCAAATGGATCAAGTGATTTTGCATTAACTGTGAGGCTCGTTAAGAGTATGGTATACGTCTGTTTTGTGTTGAAAGCGTATAAGGTCTGATTAGCATTGTTACAGTTACCTGCTTCCCATTGTTGGGTTCCATGGTGAGTGGTTATGTCAGACATGGAATGTTTTAGTTTCCCAATTTAAGTATCTTCTCCTCTTTCTCTCCTTCGGGAACAACATTGATTTTGTTTATGCTAATTTTTTTATTATAAGATTAAAAAAAATGTTCGTTTTTGAATGTGTCTCCCTTTCTTATTGAGAAATGTATATCTGGTTATCTTGGTGCAATTAAGTTGATTCGAAAACTACGTTCCGGTGATTTATACATTGAAACATTTTCTGTTATTCAAAGCATATCCATTAAAAAAGTGCACAAATTAGCCAATTTAGATATCGTTGCTCATACCTCATGGTCCCTTTAGTTTTTCTTACGGCGTTCTCAGCTGCCGATCTTTTAAATGTCCCGGAAGAAACTGTTCAGGATCAGCAGAATATAAAAAAAGTATGTAAGTACAAACGATTAAGCGATGGTAAATTTATTAACACCAAACATCTAGTTCACACATTTCGTATTCTTTAGTTAAATAAAACAATCAAGGTTGCTTATATATCACTATCTGTGTGTCAGTACATTCCCAACCCATTACAGAATGGTCGGAAAACATGAGGAGAAAAGTGAAAAGTAGCAGCTGCGAAGGTTTAGAATAAACGTAATTTTTCCGGTTCTTGCAAACCATATATACAGTTGTTAAAATAATTGGTTGCCTTCCCAAGAAAACAATTGCAGTAGATGACAGATCTATCATTCTGCAGGGGAAGAATTCGAAATCTCTGAAAGACCCATTGCTCTGAAATAACAGCAGCAAGACAAAAAATGCCATCGCTTACTGTGTCCAGACGACTTCACAAAGGTAGTCTATTTGCTCGCTGTCCTGAAGACTGCATCCCTTTGAAAATTGGCCATCAGACAACACCATTTACAGAATTGGTAGGAACACAAAAATGAGTGAAGTAATCTCCTCTTTACGTATGAGAGTTGTTGGAGGGCCTCAACCGATTCTCACCACCGCCTGATTTAGTCAAGTGGGTATAGTTTCATCCCTGAAACTGTGGTGTTTTTGGAGCTTTGTGAGGAGGAATTATACTGAAATGGATGATTGAGCTCTAAGTTTCTGACAAATGTTTTATTACTGGAGATCGCTATTGTCAGAAAGTTATTCTTCCCAATGTGTGCCATTTCGAAATGTCATTGGAACAGACTTGGTTTCTATGTACGACAACGACCGACCATCTCGAACTCTTGCTGTTCAGTAGCTATTGGGAAAGGAAGATATCACTCGAATGGATTGATTTCATCCCTTACTGTCTGCATTGTGTTAGTATTTGCGCAACTATGCTTTTATCTTTATTTCTGTGTAAAAATTGGTCTCTTTTCTGAGTTTCAGGACTTGCATAATTTAGCGTGAACCTATGGCAAAAAACTGTTGCTTAAGTTTTGCATATTAGCAAGTTATTACAATTCTCTACGAACAAGAAATCATTCGATTTGCTAATATATTAACTCTGCTTTATAGTAATACTGCGAGAACCAATTCTTTAACGTGTCACAAACTTGGTGGGTCTAATTTCATCTGGCTTTAAACAATCTTGTCTTTTGCTTGTGTTTAGATGGTAATAAAAGATAATTTTTCTTTAACTAAAATGAACGTAATGATAAGAGAAGTTCGTAAACTTAACGACGTGCATCATTTGGTCAAATTCCGAAATTGCTTGGAGATCACTCACTTCAATTAGCAAAAGTAATACTCGTACCCAGTTGTATGATTAAAAAATTGAAGATTTAATGGAACCTTTAAAGAGAGAGAGATTTGAAACTCATAAGGATTCAATAAATCCTTGTATTATCTTGTAAAAACTCAAATTTATGATTATTTAATAATAAAGTACAAACTGTAAATTGTGTCAAATGCTGTATTAATTATGATAGATCATAAATTAATCTAGGAATTACTAATTGACACAAATGTACTTTTCTCTCTTACTATTTTAAGATAAAGAAAAAAATCATTGCTCAAGAAATTTCTGATCAAAAAAATTAAACTAAGTATTTGGTTTTGTACCTGCTCCAGGTGACGAATCGTACTGAGAAACATGCTCTTTAAAAATCACGTAGAGATCAATATCCCTCGATTGGCTTCTATAGAAATATTGCCAGCTTGAGCTTGACCACGTCACATAACCATGATTTAAAATTATGAAGCGGTTGGCTGTGTTTTGTTGCAGAAACATGTAATCGGTAAACGCTTTGCAAATTGCAAAAATACAAACCGAAACTAAACATAAAGTTTCTATATTTAACATTGTATTCTTGGGAATGTATAGGAAGATTAATTTATTTCTTATGAAACACTTATTTTGGTATAAAAATTTCCAAAAATTGTGAAAAATATCTTAAAATTATAAAAAAATGAATAATTTATTTCATGATTAATCATTACTTATACAATTAAGCATCACTTAATGTGCCAAAAAGTTTCAACTGCAAATATGCCAAAATTTCAATTTTTATTTAGTTCCTAAAAAAGCCTTCTCCTTTGTCTGGAATAATTTTGCTTAGCGATAAATTTCGCTAGTCTTTTTTAATCCTATTTTGATACATTTAATAAACGTAACTATTTTATTCTGCCTTGGCGCTGCTTTTCAGATTGTCACTAAGGATATGGGCTCTCCTAGGATTTTACTTAATTTTTTAAAATCATTTAGAATACTAAATACTGTAACTAATATTTCAAACTTTTCAGGCACTAATATGAAAATGCTTTATTTGTAGATTAAACTGTGGGGTAGTAAGAAATATTAAAGATGTTTATATATAAATTTTGTATTATGTGTATATTTCTATTGTGGGTGAAAATGTGCTTTAGGTCCCCTACTTGGTGCGTTTTCAAATCGCCGATGCCATGGCGAAAATTCTACCTCTATATCAAAGGGAAACTTAATTAGTGACCAATGACAAGGCTAAAACAAAAAAGTAATTAATGAGCATTTGTGGAAAAGTGCATCAAATTCGCGAGCTGGCGAAATAGGGGACCTAAAGCGCAATTTAAGCCTATTGTGAAACATTAGAACAGACATATGAGCCCATTGTTGAAACTTTGTTGGCAGCTGCTAAAAATTCTGTATTAGAAAAAAAGCAATTAAATGTCTAAATATATATATATATATCTATAAAAATTTGAAGGTATAAAATTGGGTACTATGATTTATAAAGTAATAAATTGAAAGGAATGTATGGAAAAGATCTTGGCTTAAAACTTTAATTATAAATCAAAACTTCTATTAATTGAATGATGTATCATTGATTGTATTTTTTAGTCTCCTTTGAATCTCAATAATTAGAAACAGAGTTTATGTATAATATTTATCCTCTAATATATCAACAGTGCAACTAAAAATATATAAGGTATAGCAATGAAAGGTATTAAAGATAAAATTTTAGATGAAATGATAATCATGAAGTACAGTTTAATCTGTAAAAAATATTCATTTGGGCTGTAATATGAAATTTAAGTGTCATTTGAGAGTTTTAACAATCAAGATACAGTGGGTTTTTGTAGAAAAGAATTAAGAGCTCCATTTTAATTCTTTCATGCGAAATTCTAGAAAATTTCACATATAATTTTAATATATCATGATATTATGATCATTTGATAATGATTATGCGTAGCTTAGTGTATAATCATCACCTGATAAAAAATTGCTGAGATGATTAAAATGCTTATGATTTTACTACTTATTTTAGTGTTAGATGCAAGTGGAAAAATTCCAAGTGGAATTCTTGAAGGAACTGTTTTAGATTTCGGATCATATGAGGAATGTCTCAAAATAACTGCTGATAAAAATGGAGAAGAATTGTTTAAAGGACGTTATTGCATGGTTGGATTTTCATCACCATTGTTTAATCCTTTCAAACCAGATACTGTAGAAGGAAAAGCTTACATTGCTAAATTAGGATATCCACCTGATTGGGTAAGAAATGTATTTTAATTTGAAGTTGACAAATACTTTTTAAACTCTTAAGTTTCTGTATCTAAATTACAATTGAAACAAAGGTCTTAAATTATCAAGTATTTTATTAATATTCTAGTGTTTATTAATATCTCAGAGTAACTCTAGTTGAATTTGAAAGCCATTAAAAAATGACATTTAAAACAAAAGATCATGATACTTAAACAGACTGAAAATGTAAAACTAATATAAATGTCGTGAGATATCATGAAAACATATATATTAGCAAAAAAGTATTTTAAAAGAAATTATTGTTTTCTGTAATAATTTCTTTTAAAAGAGCTAAAAAGAAAAGCCATATTGAAAATTCCTTGTGTACTAAAGTATATGTTGAGAAAGAGATAAAATACCATGTTGACATTCTTTTAAGAAGTAGCTAAAAACTTAGAGAAATCAATTTATCTCAGGCCGAGCTGGCAGCTAAATGGTAAGTGATCTGGCCTTAGATTCAATAGCTTGTGGATTTGAATCTAGCCTAGAGCATGAAGATTATTTGTGGTTTGGAATCTATTTCAAATTTTTGGTGTCAGTTTAATTATCCCTAAGTTAAAAAAAATGATTCAGCGATAAACCATCCAATCACTCATCCTGTATTTAATAAAAAAAAATTTCACTGCTCCTGCTTATCCAAAATGCCAAAAACTGTTGTATTATATAGTTATCTAATATTTTAACGTTGTGTTAAAAAAATGGAATTTTTGTTCTTAGAATTCAGTTTTATAGAAAATCTGCTTGTGGAAGTATTTTACAAAAAGTACATTAATTTTTCAAGATAATGTAATACAATTATATATAATGAATATGCATAGAAAATCCATATAACACAATATTAATTTTATCAATAAATTTCTATTGTTAAATTAAGTGAAACTAGATTGGAAAAAATGCTATTTAGTAAAAAATGAAAATATTTGAAAACTTCGGGGGAAAACTATTTAAGCTTGCATATTCTTCAGAAAAATTTCTAAATTTCATTTTATTTAAAGGTGAAAAAGTCTTCTAACACTATCTTTTAATATAAAAATTAAAGTAATTCTTGATTAAGGAATAGAATTTCAGAAGAATGTTCAAAGCATGTAATGTTGTAGAAGTTTTTCATATAATTCTTCCTAAATCAAACATAATTAATTTGTGTAGTGAAAATCTAGGGAGGTTTAAGAATATTCTCATAAAAGTTAAAGTAACTGTACTTTTAACTTTTAAGGATTTACATAAAAAATACAATTTTTGCATTTATATCATTCAGTATAATTATTGTATATCAAATATTATCATTGTAAAAATCACATTAAGTATTGAAATACTTTTTTTCAAATGTTTTTAATTTGTGATAGTCATAAATTTAAAACAAAATGTGTAATTCTTTAAGTAATAGTTAAGATTACAATGAATAATTTTTATATTTTTTAAAATCAAATACAATGTGTTTTTATTTTAAAAACCAAATAAAAGAAAAATTTTATGGTGATAAAAATGTTTAATTCTTTTTTGTTCAAATTTATATTTTAAATATTGGCTTTGTTATTTGCTGCTTTATTCCCTAAATATCTGATTTCATTTGTCACTAATTCTTTTTCTTAACATTGTGTGTTTACTCAGATTAGAAAACACTCTTGATGCCATGTAATGGTCAAAAGCAAATATGCATTAATGTGCTTGTAATTATTTTTGTTAAAACAATATTTTTAATTTTTTTATGGCACATTATATATTAATTGAAGAGGAATTCTTTAATTTTTGAAAATTTTTATATTAAAAATTCATATATTTATAAACATTTTTTAAATTTATATATGTGAAAATTATTTTAGATCTCTGAGGAACTTATTAGATCTGGTGGATTTTTGAAGCGTGTAGCCTTCTGGCTTGGTATCTGCATTCCTTCTGCTTGCACTAAAGATGATCTTACAAAAATCGTATCATTTGGTAAGTATGATACAAACTGTAAGATAATTATGAAATTATAATTGCATCAAATTGCAATTATTTCTCAGTTATAACTAACTTAAAGTTTACCATGTTTTTATTTCAGATTTAAACTTTATTTTGAAAGGAAAACTAAAATTATATAACATTTAATGATTGAAAATGTCTGAAAGTCTTAAGTTTTTTTAAATTTATCAATGTTTTATGTTTTAGTTTCATTGTATACCTTCTCATATTTCAAAAAATATTTGTTTGCAAAAATTCAAGTTCTGCTAAATTTCAAATTTTTTACCTAGTTGATATTTAAGAAATAATGGAGATCTTGTTATCTCAGTGTCGGGAAAATCCTAATTCATTGGGTGAAAGATAGTATAAGTGTATCCAGAATAAATTGTCATTGAAATAAATATTCAAGTTCTTTAATTTTTATAAATTTTACTTTCAAAAGATGTTTTAACTTTTGAAATAAAGAAGATGCACACATATTTTTATCTGATTTACTTACTATAGGCGAAATTATTTCAAAAGTTTATTATTGCATTGTTTCATTGACTACAATTTAACCTTTTTAAAGTGTTTTTTCTTGTGTATTTCTTTGAGGAAATGTTAATGTGGAAATGTCAGATGTCACAATAACAGTATATTCTAAATAAGAATTATTGAATTAAATAATTTGTAAAACTATTGAATTTAAACTTATGCATTAAATTCTTAGCTATTTTTATCTTCAGTTTAATAATTTCAGTTCAACAGCATGATTATATCTATTGGTTCAAAATACACTTTAAATTGTTTGTCTCAGTCAACTTATCCTATGTTCAAAATTGAATATATTATAAGAAACTTAAGCTAGATTTTCATGTGGAATTCTTCACATAACAGGTTATAGATTTAAATGGTAGTAAATATTTAAAAGCAACTTAGATGTTATTCATATTACATTACTGATCACTGTATAGTCCCTAGTTGGGAATCAACTATTGAATTGAATGCCATTTTCATATGAGTGTTTGTTATAATTCAGAATTCATATAGAATTATGATGTTGATAGATTTAGCTCTTCTGTTCAAAAAGTTACTTTAGTTAATAACTGTGCCAAATGCTTATTTTAAATTATATGTAGCCTTGTGTTATCGAACCGCATAAATTCTCTATTTTTAAAATTTAAGGTAATCCTTTTTTTAAAATCATGAAATGTTAATGATTTTTCTTTTGTTGAATCAAATTTAAATCAATGATCATGACATAATTAAATTAAAAATTGAGAAACCATGGATATAGATAGCACAGGAAATAGAATTCCCTATAGGCCATTCTATTTCATGTGCTTTTTATCCAAAAAATGATCAATTTGTAATTTTCAAGTGGTTTTTGTCACCATTCAAAAGTAATAAATTATGGCTCTACAACTTATTTTCCTCAATCTTAGTAGAAACATTGTTTGAGATCCATATTTATAAAATAAGAATTTTTTTAAAACTTTCTATTGTAAAGTACTAGATTTTTAAGTTTTCTTCTTATATTCTTTGCGCTAATATGGACTGATTTCTAAATCTACTTTTCATCACATTGTCAGTCTTATAAATTCACTCACAACTTTCTTGACTAAATGTCTACTTATTTTCATAATATTTTGAATATTCTTGTATACCATTTTGTCAACAAAATGCTGTCAATGTATTCTGTTTTTGATTCTACAAAATTGCTTAGCAAAAAACAAAAAACAAGCTTTTATTTGATTTAAAATCATAAATTATTAGTGTATGGCAAGAAAAATTAAAATATTTTAAAATAGATTTACTTAATATTTATTTAAATATAGATCAGTCTAGGTATTTTTATTACTCAATATTAATCTGTCAAACTGTTTGACACAAAAAATATTAATATAAACCAAAAAATGTTTCAATAAAAATCCTATATATTCATGCTGTCATTATATTTTCAGTATCTTTAATAGCTTTTATGATTGAAAATGGGTTATATTTAAAATGGCTCATTTTACAATTTATGGAATATTTCATTTTGGTTCTGAAATTTTATTGTGCAAAAATATAATTACCAAGAATTATTTTTATTTAAAACTATGCTGTTGCATAAAAGTTCTTATTTTTGAAAGAAATGTTATAATTGCTTATTCCCAGTTTAATGGATTAAATTTCTTGTGTAGGGCAACTACTTATGTTCTGTGCTTTTATATCTTCAATATTTCCTATATTATACTAAACATTACAATAAACTTGTTTACCTGACATCTTAATTTAGTTTTCTTATTTTAAAAAATAGTAAACTGCCACGTAAAACTTCTTTAAAAGGTTTAGTAGATAAAAAGTTTCTGATTTATGAGCTATACCAGTAAGATCATTTCTTGTTCACTATATATAAGATCATTATATAGTGAACAAGCTTTTTTTTTTTTTAATCATAGTTTCCTCATTTAGGAAAATATCTTATTAAAAGTTACTGCTTATTTACTTGAAAATTGTTGTACCTTTCTCATTCATAATTGCCAAAAATGAAATATAAAATTTATAAAAATCATATAAATAAAAGCAAGGATGTATTTCCTAGAAAAATCTTCTTACTTTGGATCAGTTTAAATTTAGTTGGTATTCTAAAAATCTTCAAGTACATTTTAAAATTATATATCGTATCACACTAATAATTTCACTATATTATAGAAATTCTTGTTTAATATCTTGAATTTGCATGGATAATTAGAAATTTCTTTTTTATAATCTAATGAATTTAAAATAATGATTCTTATCTCTTCTAGTTACTAAACCATTAGGGTTCAATACTTCAATTGCTGACTGCCAAATTAGTGAACATAAAGAATGGCCTTTGTATACACTTATTGCTGTGTAAGTATGGTATAGACTTAATTACATAAAGAGAAACCTAAGTGTGTCAGAATATTTAATGGGCGTGTTTTAGTAGCAAAGTTTTTATAAATTATAAGAAAATACATCCATTGTATTTTATGAGTTTTTTTCTTTAATCTGGGTTAGCATTTAAATGATTAACATTCTGGTCTCCACTTTATAGCTTAAATTTCTATCTTGACTGGATGAAATCTAATTTTAACTTGGCAGAATGCCAATGGTTTAAAGTTCATTTCAAAATTTATACTAAAAAAGCTAAAGCTATCTATATCTGATAAGCAACTGTAGAGATACTAATTAAATCTTTAAAGGGTCAAAAAATTTTATAAATTAGTTTCATAGCATGTTTATAACCATTAGAATAGATAGAAGATATTATAAGAATTATTTTACATTTGAGTATGTTACAGGCTGCCTTGTGTGGGGGGGAAAAGGTCATAATTATTGAGCGATAAACGAACCAAACCTATCCAAATATGCTCTGGCATACTTCCTATTGCTAAAATTCATTGTAGATTGAAGAGGTACACTTATACTTTTTCTGTTTGAGGATTAATGCTAACTTGCCATATAGCATATAAGCAATTTTTCAATTATAAATTGGTTAAATTTGCAAACAAATGGCTGTTAATTTGTCTAACTAGTTACCTTGCTTTAGAAATATTGGCAATATTTAGTTATTAGTTCATGATCCTTTCAATATTTCTAATATCAGCCATTTGTAAAGTGATTGCAAAAAACTATGTATTTTTGGAACTTTTGAATCCAGTTTTTCAAATATAGTTTAACCACTTGAAACATTGTTTAATAATGAAAATGAAGCATGAGCTGGTGTGTACTATGGTCTTTGTTATACACCAATAGATGTACATTTTACCTATTACAATGGTGTAAGTGAGATTATTTCATTAAAACAACTATCTACCTTTAGTCAGTGTGTAGAGCGAATATTTGTCAATATAACTTCCTTCTTGCAAATAGACAATACACAGTTAATACCTGTAATACTGGAGTGCATATAGTTCTGTGTGTATCTTTCTTTCCAGTGGATTCCAGCTTGCTAGGATTCCTGGGAATGAGACTATTGGCATTTGGCTAGTTTGATTGGTTATTCCTGGTATAATATATAAAATTTTTAGTTTGAATTTCCTACTGTTACAGCAATTTTTATTTCAATATACTATACTGAATAAAATGTCTTTGATTACTACTTAACATTCTCTGTAAAAACAAAAAAATTAAGAACTTATTTTTTATAAAAACAGTTTTTGCGTGAAACTTCAGATTTCCTTAACTTTTAAATTTTTGTGCTAGCTGAAGTGCTTAAATTTTTTTTGTTGACCAGCAGCTTCTGCAATTAGTGTTCTAATTCATACAAAATTATTTTTAACATTTTGACTATAACTTATTTACTAATTATGTCTTTATTTTAGTGTTGAAAATTAAAGTTTTAAGTTTAAGTTTTCTAAGCTTTTACTTGTGAACATTTTTAATGAAGGTTTTAAGATTTGATCAAAAAAATCTATGCTTTTAACCTTAATTTTTATTAGTTTGATTAGAAATGTAACTTAATGAAATTTCGAACAATTTTTAAATGAATTCTATCATTTAAAATGTATTTGCTTTTCAATAAAATTATTTTTTCAGTTGTATTTTAGGCATCATTTCTTCATTATGTGCTATAGGAACAATCATAGATGTTGCTTTCAGATTAAGTAATTGGAATCCTGATTCAAAGTGTAAGTTTGTCATCTTAGTTAAAATTATTTTGTAACTGGTGATACATGGGTTATGTGTGTTAAAAGCTTTGGTACTGACCATTATAATTTTTATAATTGTATGGCAGATATTATATATTAATATGCCTGATTTTGAAGTTTATTGTAAATGAATTTGTACTATTGTATATTTTGTACTATTGAAAATGGTTATTGTTGGTTAGTTTGTAATGATTATATTTTATTGGATTGATTTTTCTAAATATTAAACTTAATATTTTATTTAATTTATTGCTAGGGAATTTTAGTAAATACAAATTTAAATCAAACATTTAATTATTTTGTATATAAATATATAGAATAAAGGAGTCCTTGGAATAAATAAATTAAAATCCAATGATAAATTTCATTAGATTTGTAACTATGGTGACACTTCTCTTTTATAACACTCTAACAGAGAAACAAAATAATAATGCATAAAAGTATTTTGTTTCTCTCATAGGTTATTCTAAAATAAGTGAAACAAGATAAAATATACTGCTGAATGCATGGTCTTTTAATACAATTAAGTCTATATGTATTTCTTTCATTTTTACCTTGGATGTGGTAATTGGCAACTATTTTGAGTACATTTTAAATCATACCTCAATCTAAGTAGTCATCCTGTATAAAAATTGCATATAGAGCAGCAAAAAGTAAACCAAACAATATTTTGCATATCAGACTACCCTGCTTCTATGATTAATATCCTTATAAGTTTATGTACATTTATTTAATATTTTATTTCTCCAGTTGGAACCATCTTATTACAACTGGTTTATTCCAGTATATAATAACCACTTTTATTATGGTAATACTTGATGATATTTTGCTGAGACTTGAGGTGGACTTCTCTCAAGTTATACAACATTTGTACAAATGAATCAACCATTGTGTGGTTTTTTATAAGCTTATCTCCAAGTAATAATTTAGTTAAGCTGGTAGCTGAAGTATAACTACTCTTGCCTTGGATTCATGGGTTTGAATCCCACCATGGGGTTGGATGTTTGTAGATGTTCAAAGTTAATTTTAAAGTATAAGTTCAAATCTTATTTGCCTTTGTGAGCAAAAAATTACTATTGAGGGGCAAACATACCAAACCAAGTAATAGTTCTTTTCACTGTATTTTTAAAGTCAATTTTAGTCATTAGAGCTTCAGTTTGAAAAATTTCATCAAATAAAACTAGATTCTTAATCAGAAATAATTCGTTGTGTAGATATGAGATTTAATTACATATTCTTTATAGATTATGCACTGGCGAAAATTTATAAATTTGCATCAAAAATTGCATACAAAAGTTCTTTAAAACTTTTAACAATTTTTGCTGAACATCATTAAAGCATAAATGATATAAGAAATTTCCATTAAGAGATTAAAATTTTCATTTTTGATTATTTAGATGTTTTAAAATTATTATTTTGTTAAAATAATTTTTGTCAGATTTCAATTGCTTCTGTTAGTTTTATAAATAGTGTTGCATATTTATAATCTTTGCAAAAAAGGTTTAATAGTTGAATTCCAATGTAGAGAATGTTAGATCTTGTCCAACATCACAAGACCAGTAAATAAGCAATGATTATTCTCGTGGCATTCAACCTTTTGTTCAGACAGTATATATATATATATATATATATATATATATATATATATATATATATATATATATATATATATATAATTTGGATTTTGTGCCAAAAACATTCATTCTCTATTCTCATGGCATAGTATTTCATTATTCCTGTAAATGTATTTACTTTTATATCTTTCATGTGTTAAGGAAAAAAACAAATTATTAGTTTTGTCATGTTATAGATTTCATTAGAATATTTTATGACTTATAATAAGTTAGCAATAGATTCTAATTAAAATGCAATTATTTAAATCACATTAGGTTGTTTTGTCAAGCTGGCAACTAAAGGTCAACACTGTTATCAACTTTTGATTAAGTTCCAATCTTTGGATGACAAGAATTGTCTGCCTATTTTTCTGACTATTGTTTCAACAGCTATTGAATTTTATTTCAACCTTAACACACATGTTCAGTGATTTGTAATGCACTTTATATTGTAAGTCTAAATAACTCTTCTATCCAAAAAATTACCTTAAGGCATCAATCAATAAACTGTGCATCTTGATTTTACCAGTTTGTATTTTTGATCCTTGGCTAAACTGACAGCTGAATCATTATTTCTCTTGCCTTCAATCTAATAGTTCATAGGGATTAACATCTCAAGTGTGGATGTTTTTAGTGATTTAAGCTGTAGGTCCCAGTCTAACCCTTGTGTGTAGTAAAAAAAAAAAAAAAAACTATTGAGCAACAAACCATTTCAATCTTGGATATTTATAGTGGTATGTTTTAAATTGTTCACCTTGTTGAACTAGATCTGATATGTAAAAAGTTAACTTGAAACTGAAAACAAAATCATAGTGCAATATAATTAGCTTCCAGTTTCTGAATGTTTTCAATTACTAGCATGCTAGTTCCTATTCAGGCTTTTGTGCTGATTCTGACAATATGTTGATTATGCTCTCCTTAATTTTTTACTTATTTTTTACGCATTAATTTTTATTGTCATTTGTCTCAACTATATAAAAAAATCCTTATATTTTTCTATTGATATTGTAATATGTTTATGTTAGCTTACTCTGTAAAATAACTACTTTTTATTGATCATGAAGTATAAAATCTAATCTATTATTTTTAAAAATGAATAGTTTCTGAAATTCATTAAAGTCATAGAAGAATTTTCCTGAGAAGATTCCAGATAAGTGTTGTGCTATAGTATTATATACTACTTTAATGTATATAAAGTGTCCTTTGTCTTATTCAAAACTAAATTAAGATTATTACAATTTTATAAATTACACCTGAATCTCAAAAGATTTGTTCAGTCCCATTGTCAACAATGTCTGTTTTAGCTAATCAAAAGTAATCTAAATAGTTAAATACTTAGTCATGCCTTTTTTTTATTTTTTTTTTTAGGTGTCATTTTTGCAAGAATCCTTTAATCTTGAAATTTTTAGGTTTGTTTATGCCATTCTGTTAATTGACATGTTTGTAGTCTGGTTTCAATTGATGAAATTTGTTTTGTGCGAATAATTGTAAAGTAATAAGCTATTCAACAAATAGAATATTATCTGAAAATTATATAAAGTTATTAATAGTTATATTATCTCAAAGTTGAGAATAAAAACACAAAGTTTCTCTGTGGCTTCATTTTTAAATGATCTTTTGGTTTTGTATTGATATTTAGAACAATGCTTATTTAGTTATATTTTTATTAATTATTTTTGAAGAGTATTAAGAGTAATTTTATTGATTTGAAATAATTTTTCAAGATGTGCAGTAAATTTCCTCTCATAGTTTTCCTACCTTTTAGAACAGCCATTCGAAAATAGCTCACGGTCAATTTCTTTTTGTTTTTCATTTAGTTCTAAAATTTTTATATTTTTTAAATTTACAGTTTTTGCTTTTTGAAGCTGCCATCTAGAACTTTCTATTTTTCTTATTTTCTTTAGTTTTGAAATAAAATTATTAAATTCTTGATTTAGTTTAGTATTTTAGATCAACTTCATCACAACTTTTAATCTTTAACCATCCAGAGCTTAAAGATATCTTTTAATTCTCAAATTCCATAGTGAATAGCCACGTTTTATGTATGTAACTTTAGTATATTAACTTTAGTTAGCTTTTTAATTAGCCATTTTTTTTTCAAATGAAGACTGAGTGACAAACTAAAGATTCTTTCAGTCATTTATTGGAATGTTAATTTATTTTATTAATTTTTGGCTTAACAATTTAAAGTTTTGTAGTTTTAAATACTGTAAAGATTAATATTAAAAAAGTTCGTGGATTTCATTCCTACTTACATATGATTGTACTTGCATTCTCATTTATTCAGACTTTAAATTTGCATTTGTCAAATGTAAAATATGTTGAGTATAGTCAAACCTTATGAAATCTTTTAAATAAGTAAACACCAGAATGACTAGGAAAAAGTAATTACTTTTCTTTCACTGTACTAAAAACTACTAAGCCAGAGAATTTTCTGTTTTTGATTATTATAAAAATAAAATATTTACAAATTTTCCTTGTGTATCTTCATAGAAATGTTTCACTCTTAAATTTCCAATATTATCCAAACTAATTTAAATAGTTTATATATGGAATATTCCTCTTATGTAGTTTTCTCTGCATTTGAAGACTTTAATGGCATACCTTCTAATTTGATGAATAAAATCACAATTTTTGTGTATTTTAATTATAATTGATTAAATTTGTGTATTTTAATTTAATTATAATTTAATTATGTTTAAAAAAATTTCAACATTATATACTAGTTTTTACATAAAAAATACATAGTTTTTAAAATTTTGGCAAGTTTTTAATTCTTATGAATTTTTTTATAATGTCTGTATGACTTTTATAGTTATTGTAAAATTCTATTGCACTATTTCAGGTTTTCATTGATATGTGAAATAAAAGCAAATAGTTTGAATAAATATATATTGATTTCAGAAAAGATTTTTTTTTTCTTAACTGTATAAACTGTGAAACAAATTTTCTGCTCAAATAAAATTTTTAAATTTTTTTTTGCAGGTTCAGTGATTATTGTGAAAATACTTAAAGCATTCTCATTGCTTTCTAATACAGAAAAGCTCTTATGTAATATTCCAGAAAGTGGTGTACTTGGTTGTTTTCATGGAATAAGATTCTTTTCAGCCACATGGATTATTCTTGGTCATACTTATTTCTTTACCGATACATGGAAATATCTCAAATATCGTAAGATTTTAGTTTCTTGATATAATTTATCAGTTGTAGTCATTTCAGAACAAAAGTTACTTATGTTGGTTTTTAAACTTGGCATTCTTGAAAGTGAAATTATTGTTGCTGAAACTTTAATTATGATTACACATGAAAACGTTAAAACTAGTCTATTCTAATACTTATACCAAAAGTAACATTATTACAAGACTTACAAAATTATATCTGTAGATTAAATTTTATTTTTTCTGGATATCGTTTTTAGAATATTTAAAATTTCTATAGTTTGCTTATATATGGTAATTTTATTTGATTTTCTAGAAACTCCTTTTTTTTACTCTATTCAGCATCAAATCTGCCTATTAGAATTTTATAAAATCTAATTAGAAATATTTAAGATTTTAATTTGGAACTATTGTATTCAAAAAAGTATTTATTAAGAAGGTTTATAATTTCAGCCACAATGAGTAACTTGTAGCAATCATGATTGTTAAATTTGCCTTACTGACTTTAGTTCTATTGATCCAGATAATTTCCTTTCAATAAAATACTTTATATTGAGCACATACTGTAAAATAAAATGTTCTTTTCATTTGATGTAAGGATCTCTGTAATTTTAGAGAAAAATACTAATTTAAAAAAAAATTTATAATAAATTGTTTTTTCAATTTTTATACATGTTTCAATTTTTTTTTTTTTTTTTCTCTAACTTTACACTTATTAGAAAATTTCTATACTTTAAATTAAGAATTGAGTTTTTGAGGTTCTAAAAATTTATTTTTTTAATTCTCTCAAATGTTACCTTTTTGTAGTTTTTTTTTTTTTACATTACCTTTAGTGTTTTTTCTTTTAAAGATGTTAAATATTTTATTTTTCCTAATATAAAATGCTGACTAACTATTTAAAATGCTGAGATATGTTATGTTAAATGCTGCATATAGAAATTCTTAAAATCTTTCTTTATAAAAATAAAGTTTCAATTTAGATTTTTTGTAAATTAATATTATCTCTTAGAAACATTTTCAAATTTTCATTTATTGAAGTAATTTTAAATGCTAAAGATTAACATAAAATCTAACAAGAGATCAAATTTGTAATTTTGGTTTGCATGAGATCATGAGAAATAATTGAATGTTAATAAGAGATCAAACTTTACAAATTAAATTGTAAATTTAAGCAGATAGTTCTATATATGTTAATATTTTTAGAAATCTGCTTTCTCATTTAAGTTTGAAGTAATTAAGAAGTCTCCAAACCATTTTTTTCTTTCATATTAATCTGTTTCTTATCTTAAATGTATGTTCTTAGTTATATTTTAAAAATAGAATTAAATATTTCATTTTCTAGAAAATTTGAATGTCATTAATAAAATTGTACTTTGGTCATTGTTAGATTTTTTCCAAAGTGTAAAATGTAATTTATCTTGATTTTAAATCGAAATGTTCATTAATCCATGGAAATTCCTCATTCATGAAGTTAGTTTATTACTATTTTCAATTTAAGCAGTTTTATATTTTTAATTTTGATTAAAATGTTTGCAGATTAATTTAGAATCTGCATTATATTGGATCATAAGTCTGGGAAACTATCTCTTGTATGCTAAAAATTATGCTTACTCTTATTAGTGTAGTGGTTCAAAATAAATTTTATAAATCTAGCCTTTTTTTTCAATTTTCCTTATTGTGTATGCTCAAACTTTGACCATTGAGCTGCAACAAAAGAATTTAATACCAAAAATGCTTAATATTATAATTTTTGCAGGTGGTTTACTAAATCTGCAGCGTGTTTTTAATCATCATTGGCCACTTGCAGTTATGGAAAACTTTACAATTCCAGTTGGCTCTTTCTTTTTCATGAGGTAGCTTTTTTTTTACTTAAATTTCTTCACATACTAAATACTGTGAAAAAATTTCTTAAAATATTAAATGGTTTTCAGTGGTTTTTTACTGGTGTATTCAACATGGAAGAAATTGGAGAAAAACAATGGAAAGCTTAATCTTGTATTGTTCTTCATTCATAAATATTGGAGGTAACCTTTTGTTAATCGTATCTAATGTAGTTATTACATATACTATTGAATCAATCATAAAACATGTGTAGTAAAGATAAGTGGTTTAATTCATTTACAATTAATTTGGGTCCTTATTTTATAGTAAGAAATAAACTTTTAAATTATGCTTCAAACATAGCATTAGATTTTATTTATGTATTTAAAATTCACATCTGGAAAATGTTCTTATGTTCAATCAAATGTTACTTAATGAAAACTAGTAAAAAAGCAAATTTCTACCATCAAAAAAGCAAATTCCTTTGAGTTCTTGGTAAAATATTATATTTAAATCTATTAATTTTTTTAACTTTTTATAAAGTTATTTATTAGAAACACTTTAAAAAAGTATATGTGCTTGGTTTCTAAACAATAAAATGATGTAAAATTTTATTATCGTTGAACAGTAAAAGTCTGATTTCTAAGATTAGTGACATTTCATTAGTGACTTTGCTCAGTTTTTCCTCCAGGAACCTGTAGACTTTTCTTTGACAAATGTATAATTAGTGCAGTTCCTTTATTTTAACTTATTAAGCTAGCAATTGATTGGTTAGCAATTTGGTTCTGTACTTCATGAGTTCGAATACCCCCTTATACTTTGATGTTTATTGTGGTTCAGAATTAAATTTATTCTCTAGATTCTCGTCTTATTAGTTCTCTTGCAGGAAAATTACCACTGAATGCTAAACAAAGCACATTCATTCCAACTGTTCATGAGTTAGATTCCACAAAAAAACAAAGTGACAAAAATGAATATAGTGTTATAAATGAAATGAAGGAATTATTTACTAGGAATCTAATTTTGATATCAAAATGTGTTTTCTATAGGTTATTTTTAAATTCAACAAAAGAATTTAAGAATAAAAAATATTGTTGATTATAATTCCTATAAGTTTGTAGTTCATTTGTGCATTTATTTCTGCAATTTTATAATTTACATGTTGTGTTTATAAAGTGAAATTTATTAAATGTTCCTCCTAAACCAAATATGTTTACAAGTCTATAACTATAAAACTTTAAAATGTCAAGTAATTTGGGTTTTATAATTTAAATGCATAAGTTTCAGTTATGTTGATATTTCATTTTTTTTTAAATACAAAAATAATTATTAGATTTGTTTAACAAATCACTTTATTCAATGTGAACTATTGTCATTCACAATAAAAATTAAACTTTATGTTATTCCTTTTTAAATTATAAAAACTGATTGGCTTTCTACTGATTTTAATTTTTTATATATATATATATATATATATATATAGAACTAGTATAAATTATGTTTATGATGATTTTTTTTACTGTTGAATTTAAATTTGCTTAATGTTAATCTAATGAACTATATTTTAATCTTCTGTTCTTTGTATTTATTAGAATGATTGAAATATTAAATTTTTCATTTTTTTTTTTTTTATCAATTCTCATAAATTTTCCAATAAAGATTCTAAAAAAGTGTGATTTGAATTTTATAAAATTGCCTTATTAAAGTACTTGTATCATATAAGTGTTATTTTTTAAATTGATATATTGGAAGTTACTACATTTATCTTGACACTGGTTTTCATTCAATATAATTTGCAACCGTTGGTTGACTAACATTGTCTATTTCAATTATTGATAAGGTATATTTTTGAAATGCTTAATGTTTAATGATGTATTACTTTTATACTTTTCAAAGAATTTGAAATTAAGTTTTTGTGTGGAATAAAAATTAGTCATATTCTTTCATTTAGTGTTCATAATTAAATATTGTAAACGAGATTTGTGCTGAATGTATGCGCTGAAATTATTTCACACATTATTCCTGTTAAAAAAAAAAAAAATTATAAAAAGCTTTACAAAATGTGGAGTTTAATATTCTAAATTTCAAATTTTCTCAAGTCTCCATTTCGTGTATTTAAGTTCCACAACAGGCATGAATGTTTGTAGTAGTTTGGAATCTACTTTAAATTGTAGCTCCTGCTTTAATTAACTCTCAAGTGTAAAATGATATCATTGAACAAGCAACAATCTTTTTCAAATTTTGTTTAAATATATTTTGAGCTCTTTTAATTTGAGTCATTAATGTAAATATAAGCCTTTTTCTTTGTAAGATAACTTTTGCATCAAGACAAGTTCTTCTTTCATGACTTCCAATATCTTTGGAAAATCCGTTTATAGAAAGTAATTGTATGCTAATATAATTGTGATCAACTTGTTTAGTGAGCAAATACTCTGCTGATATGATTTCTGTTCCAGTTATGAAAATGTATGGTAATGTGTCAATTTGTTTTGTTTATTTAATTTCCAGGAGAGATAGTTTTATCTTTATTAATGTTAACTTTGGTTCCTTATCAGTTTTATTTATCTGATTTTCTAATTATATATTATAAATTATGATCAGATTTTTATTTAGTTTCAGACATTAAAAAAAATTCGTGTGTCATTTTTACTGAACAAATTTTTATCTTACAACTTGTTTCTCCTTTAAACGTTAAAATCAAAAAATGCATTAATGTAATCATTGATCCAAACAGTCATTTATTTGCTCTGCAATTTCAGATTGCTTTAATGAAAACAAATTTCATAAATTAGATTTATACAAGTTTTATTTAAATGAGTTTCTATGCGCTAGATCTTGCTTTAATGAACATTCCTTGTTAATATCATGGAATAGTGGCTAAGATATTTAAGTTTTATTACAAGGGTTTTTTTTTTCTGATCTTTGAAGCTATTTGGTTGTCTTATTTAGATTGAATGTTCACATACCACTAATTTTTACTCTAAAGACTTGTTACTGTAGATTCTACTCAACTTTATTTCTGCAGTATTTTGATATGAGAAATGTCTTTTATAGGAAAATATACTCATTACATACTGCTTCTTACTTATATACTCTTTTATCTACTTCAAATTTTGCCTTATTTTTCAGTTTATTAAATTAATATATTTAAAAAATGTTTTAAAACTTAAAATATTCTAAAGAAAAATTTCCTAATAAATTTGATAGTCCTTAGAAATTTTTTAATACAAATTACTTGATATTTATATTGAATTATAATTAAAAGAAATTGCCTTATTAACATTCGCTTTAAAATTTGAAATTGTATATTCCCTTTTGCTTAAACTATTGTTAATGCATGCAAGATTAAAATTTTATTTTCATCTCTTGACCTAATTATTAGATAATTGTAAATTTTTAGGTATTGCATTTTCTTTTTTAATTTTTTTAGTGTAATTGCTTTTAAATTAGTTAATTCTGTATTGCAATTTGAAAATACTGTATAGTTTATTATAACTGTGATTTAAAGATATAGATGTAAAGAAATGGGTTACTTTGAATTATTAAAAATTGAAACTTGTTGGCTCTATCTTAATAAATGATAAAATTTACAAAAAGAAATTGCTTATTGAGTTTATAGCTGAATGCTCTACATCTTGACTTTCTATTCAATGATTAGAGTTTGAGCTTTAGGGCATCTATATTTCTTTAAATCATTGGTTTCATTTAGATTAACTCTCATTCAAATGATCTCAAATTGTAAACAAAATTTAACCAAATTTTCAGAAAATGCTTCTAACTAATTTTATGTTACTATCATCTCTTAAGCAATTTAAGAGTAAGTTTTAAAAAATATTATATTAAACAATTTGAATTTTTTTCTTAAACTTTTCACTTTTTTATCTTTTAACCAGCTTTTTAGTAATTTAAATATTCATTTTTAATTGGAAAGGAAATCAATTCATTAAATTAATATTCAAATATTTAATTTTTACTTTTGATATCAATAAAAATTTAAATGTAAATGAGGTTTCATAACTTAAAATTTATAGTTGACTAAATTCAACACACTTCATGTAAAATAGTAATCTGACCTATTAATAAGAGTTCTTTTTCATTCAAAATTGCTTATTGAGTTATAAAGAACTTAGCTATTAGTTTTATGTTAGAAAATTTCTAAGTTTTCAATTTTTGATAAATTTCATGTCTATAAAATAAATTTACAAATTATAATAAAATAAATCAAAAGAAAGAATTTTTTGGCCTGCTGTAAAAGTAATTTTGAAATTTTTAGATATCTATATTACAAACCTAGTCTTCTATTTTTTAGTATTAATCCTATCACATATATTTAAAAATATCTTAATGTGCTTTCAAATTTATAAAATTAAACTTGCTTTGTTTGATATTAAATTTTATATCATAGAAAATCTTGTTAAAGCTAATTGTTTAATGTTTAACCTTTTTAGGATTTTTTAAAGGTGTCGACAAATTTCAAATTTAACATGAAGTTAATTATTTACTTTATAATTAGAATATAGCTTTGTTAAAATTGTCATAGTTTATAGCATAGGTATGTTACAATCATTCGCTTAAATTTTATGTGTCAGATTGTTTGTTTCATTGCATCATGTAAAAACTAGTTTTTAGTTTTAAGAAAAGCAACTTTAACTTCTAGCTTCCATGACTTTTTGCTTTAAATTCTTTTTTATTTTTTAAAAACTAATCCTAGTAAATTCATAGATTTAAAAATAGGTTTGCACTTTATCAACATATATCTGATGAAAGGTACCTTACATTAAAGTATATAAATATCAAGATCTGCACATTAAATTAAGTGCAAATATTTTTGAAAGTGTATTACCAAGCCTTTAGAAATAGCTATCGAAATTATTAGAATTTAAATATTATGATAATATAGATAAAATGTTTTTAAATCAATTTCATTATGTAAAAAAAAAACTGAAATTATTTAAAATTGTACAGTTCAATTTTTTAAAAATCCAATTATATCAATAGTTTATATAACCTTAAGTAAATGTACAACCTTAAAACACTGGAAAAAGTTATTGAACTTGGTAATTTACTCAGTTACTAAAAAAGATATTAATATATTTAAATTACTACCTGTTGCAACCAGTTAGAAATTAAATTACAATATCATTTGTTAGATAAATTTTGAACATGAAGACAAACTTAGTTTTTCTAAATATTTTTAAATCTTTATTATAAAACACAAAAATAGCATCTACTATTTCTGGAATAATTAGTTTTGTTTTTCTGTACAGTAATTTTTAAGAAATTATTTGAAATCTTTAATATTGCATATCACTTTTCCTAAATTACCATAATATGAATTCTAAGTTTAGATTTATAAAGGAAACATCTCAATCATTTTTATTACTTTGGTATGCAGTGTCGTTCTTTGCTGGTTTTTCAACATCTTTTTATGAGAAATAAAGCAAATGTTCCATGAACTTTTAAAGTTTAGCATTTAGCAGTTATTTTTTTATCATGACAATTAAGTGGAATTTTGTGATCTTTAATAGTATAATTTCTTTAAGATAAATAAAAAAAAAAATTGTTCAGAGAGTTTGTAATTCAGCAATTTTGAAAATTTCTTACTTGCATTAAGTTATCTATATTGTATATAAAATTGCATCTTTTATAAATAGGATGACTCCTGCTCTTGGATTGATGATTGTAATGTTATTTGCTATGCCACTCATTAATTCAGGACCACTTTGGGAATCAACTCTTAATCCTCCAATTTTAGCTTGTGAAAAAAACTGGTGGACAAATTTGCTTTATATTAACAATTGGTGGAGTAGTGATGAATTTGTAAGTTTATTTATTTATTTTTATTTATTTATTTTTTTTTATTTTTATTTATTTATTTATTTTTATTTATTTTTTTATTTTATTTTTTTTTATTTATTTATTTATTTTATTTATATATTTATTTATTTATTTTTTTTTTTTTGAAATTACAATAAGATTAATGTCATTGAAATGATGTGAAATTTCACTTTCTTTTTAGTGCATAATCCATACATGGTACTTAGCTGCTTTAATGCAGTTTCATGTTGTGGGAGTGATTGTACTATTATGTTCATACAGGTATTTTTAATTTTATAATCATTTTATTTGTACATGACTAGAATTCCATTTCTTATATCATCTTCTACTCTTATTAAATTATTCTGTTTATTAATCTCCTTATTTATAATTAAGAAACTAAATTATCAAAGACTTCTAAATTTATATTATTAAATTTGGAAATACATAAAAATGTCACTATATGTAAAGCTATGCATTAAATAAATTTATTTTAAAGTCTTGAATTGGAATATAAGATTTAAAATTGCATGTAACAAACAGAAAATTGCTGAAAAAATGTTTCCCAATTAGATTTTAAAAACTGGGTTTATCAATGTTTAAACATTAAAATATTTAGACTTCAGCATGAACATTAATGTATAAAATATATATTTAAATGGTTTTAAAAATGTTACTCATGGCAAATTTATTTTAATCAGATCTAATTAGAAATATTTTGCTGTAAAATAAATCATGTGTTACAGTGATACATTATAAATTTATGTACCTAATTAATTTTGTTCATCTTATTAGATGTAATTAATGCTGAAAACTTTAAATTTTCAATTTTTATGAAAGAATCTCTTGTAATTCAAAAAAATATAGAAATTGTAAAGCAACTTTATTAATATTTTTTATGTTAACCAATATTTCTATTCAAAATTTTTTGACAAACCTAAATTTGTAGTTTTGGAAGTATTTGTTTTTCAATATTTCTGATTTCCTTTGTAGTGATTTCTAGAAATATATTTGTTTTAAGCATGCGTTATTGTAATATAAGATTGAATAATCTGAGAAGTTATCATAAACAATTAGTCTAAAATTCCAGCTTGTAAGAATAAGTATGTATGGTGTTTAATATCTGCTGAATTAAAGGGATGTAAAGTAAATGCCATGATATAAAGGCATTTAGATTATTTTATTTAGGGATTCATAATTAAGTGAAGCTGGAATTTGAATAAGACTTACTGAGGAGTTTCAAAACAAGGTCTGTAATCTTATTTTCAATCAATGTGGCAAGTGATTGCAATTTTTCCATCAGCAGTATATAGCAAACATTATCATTGTCTTGTGCATAATACAATTTTTCATTGTATTTCACCATACTGCAGCACATAACACAAGATAATCAACCTTGTTTATTATTTTCTGTTCGATATGTTAATTACATAGTTTCCATTGTATATATTCCTGACAGACTAATTTTTCTGCTATGTAGAAAAATTTCTTTGATGGGAACATTATTTAAAACAAAGCTCTTTACAAATGAGAATTAGTTTAGATTCTAGGCATATATTAGTAAAAGAATAGGTTGTTATATGTTCTGATATCAAGATGGGGGTTTGGTTAGTAATAATTCTAGAGTTGAAAATGTGCTATATAATAACCATACTCCTATATTTCATTAGATATTCACTGGCCTGTTGTTGTACTACAATTTTTGAGTCTCATATCCATCACTTTAGAGAAACTAGATGAATGTTCCCTCTTATAAACTATATTACAATACTCTGAGATTAGCAGATATATTATATGGGAATTGTAATGCTCCCAGCTTCTTTTTTAACACTTGTGGAATTTAAGAAATGTGGGAAAATCTTAAATAGAATGTAACAAATTATAGCTAGCAATAATTTTACTTCTGTAATTGTTCCACAAAAAGAACATAAGGCTGTTTGAGGAATGATTCATCCTGTGAATTTCTTTCAAAGTTTCTATTGCATAGATGTGTATTTTTCTAATCGATTGTATTTTAACCTATTTTTCATGAAATATTTGTGCTTTAATTCTTTCAAAGAGCTTGTTTGTAAATGCAGCTTGTCTTTTTTGGGACTTGCACCACAAAACCCAATCAACCAGCAGCCTTATCCCATATTGCTTTTTTAGGAGTTATAAAAGTTACTGCATTCATGTAGTGAATTATCTAATGTTAAAACCAATCGTTTGAAACAAGATTTGTTTTCCTCAGAAGTGTCGTTTAAAAATAGTCATGCCAATGCCTTTCTTCCTTTTAGTAACAATATGACCTTGTTTAAATGTTATAAAATGTAATTTCTGGAGCATGAGCTCTTTTGATGTTCAATGAAAGTAGGAATAGGCCTGGTTTTAGGCACAGATGATTTTTCAATTACAAAGTTATATGTTCACAATTATTTAATTGAAAGAAATTTTTATCCAATTAAATTTAAAATTGTTTAAAATAATAATCTTACAATTATTAAAAACTATTAATTAATTGGGTAGGTTAATGACTGTATTTCTCAATACAGGATAAAGTATAATTTTTAATATGTGTATACAAAACTTAATTTTAAAGTATGTTTAAAAATTGGTAACCCAAAGTATTGTGGATTCTCTTAAACAAATCACATTTTATAAATGTATGCAACTTTTATATTTAAATAGCTTAAGAATAACACTCAAAACTTATATTTACTGCATTTATTTTCACTCTAATTATGACTTTCTCAGTGACTTTTTAAACAAGATTTTTTTGTTTTACTTGATTGATTATCTTAACATGAAAAAGCTGTAACTAGAAAATTGTATTTGGGAAAAATTGTCCTTAAATTTCATAAATTTATTTCTTTATGAAAGTTCTCATTTTTCATATGCAATAAGTTATCATTCTAACCATTATGTTAAGTGTGATATGTTTTTTTTTTTCTAAGAGTCTGAACTAAAATATTTTTAATTTGTTATAAAATTCTGATATTTGCAATATTTTTAGCTTAATCAATCAAAGCTGATGTAAATAAAAATTTAATATAAAGTATTATTTACTATACAATTTTAATCTTTTGGCAAGTTTTGACTAAAATAGCCAATTTTAATGTTATTATAAATTCTAGTTTTTGCTTAGTTTTAATATGAAGTAAAATTAATCTTTTCAAAAGTCTAAAAATTCTGCATTAAATTTCTGAGATCAATTACTAATTTTAAGTAATAAAGTATCATTTTTTAATGTCATTTTAATGTTAATAATTTCTCTTTGTAATGAAAATTGTTAATAGTAAGTAAAAAAAATTGTATTTATATTTTTAAAGTAAAATGTTGAAGTTCGTTGCTTTATTTTAAAATTGTACTTCAATATTGCTCAGTAATAAATTTATATTTAGGTGGCCTATCATAGGAACTTTACTGGGGCTTGTTATTACTCTTGGTAGTTGTATTTTTACTTCTCTTATTGTTGCCTGGAATAATTATCCTATGCCAGCTCCTGCATATATAAGAGACATGGAGTATGTTTATTACTTAAATTTATAAATTTTTAACTCTTTTTATTTATTTATTTATTTTTTTTAATAGTTGTGCTGAATGGTTGGATGTTAGTATTGAAACATTATGAGGCCATTTTAAATCTTTGAAATTTAGTAAATTTTGTTCTTGAATAATTTAGTATAGTATTTTTAATAACCTGTTTAGTTTTCCCACCTTCTCTAAATTGAAGTTATTATGGCACCTTCTAAGATTTCATTTTCAAATTAATATTAAGCTATATTAATATGTACAATTTTTCATGCTAAATTTACAGTAGAAAAATATGTAAAGTTTGGCCATAATTGATTAGTAAATATTATCTCTTGAGATATATAACTTGTATTTTATTAAAATATATTCAAATATTTTTCTAGGACTTGAATGTAAATAATTTAAATAGTATCTTGTTTATTTCTATAAAATATATCTTAAGTTTAATTATTAAATAAAATGTCTCTTTTAATAAGGAATTTAAGTATTTGATTTATTTAAAATTAAATTTAGTGTGTTAAAATGAATCTATAAGAGTTACAATAATCTGTTTCTGATCCTTGTGTAGCATATTCTCCTTAATAAATCCTAGACACAAAAGGTGTTGGTAATTAGGCTGGTCAACACCGTATTTACAACAGGTAGGATAGAGCTTACATTTGCCATCAAATTTAAGGCTGCAAAGGAGATGTGCAGTAGCAAACCTAGATATAGTCTGGTCAGTTTAAAACCTTTAAAAGCAATGGAACTACCAGAACTTCCACCATAGTACTAATCCTGAGCAGGTGGAGTGTTCCAGATAGCCTCTACTCTTTTTCGAATAGAATGCAATTCAGTGTTGGTGAGGACAGCATCAGTTAGAGAAGAATTATCAGCTTCTTTTTTAGCCATGGCATCTGCTTTCTCATTTCCACAGATATTGACAAAGGTGAGAGAAGATCCATTGAAAATATGTCATTGCCCATGACAATCCACATGTTACCAAATGAGGCATTATTCTGGATGGGAAACAACTCTGCCTCAATAGTGAGCAGCTTGGAGCAAAAACTGAGCAATGGTTAGGATTTCTAAAAATATCCTCCAAATCCGCAGGATAGCACATAACGACACCACTACCTGCCCAATAATGCACGTCTTTACAGCCATTAATTTAAAAAATCAAGCCATTCAGAGTGCTGTCAATAATCTTAAAGTAAAATTGTCTTAATGTGTGGTATGAGTATCTTTGTTTATGTAGGATAAGAATTTGGGGTGAAAGAATACAAGAAAAATAAACCCTAGGGAGTTGGGAGAGGACTAATGAAATGAGGTTTAACAGTATCTTTATCATTTTCAGTCTTTTATTGTTCTATGATTTAAGGTTACTCCTATGCCTGCAAATTTCATAATCTAATTATTCTGATTAGATTTTCTTAAATTTGACATTTAGATTTATATATATTTCTTTAAAATTACTTTACAAAATATGCTTTTAACTTGAATTCCTAAAAAAAAATACTTACTTAAAAAAGTGAAAATGCTTGCCTTGGAGAATAAATATTTTTTTTAATATCCACATACTAATATTCTAAGTATTAGTAGAGACTGGGTTGTAATTGATATGACCTTAATTCCTGAAATTTCAAATGTACGTATTTGAAAAAGAATAGTGTCAGATAAATTCCATTAATTCTTATTAAAATTATTTTCAAATTCTGTTCAATTATGAATCTTAAGTGTTTAATTTAAGTAAAGCAATAAGGCTTTTAAACATTTTTCTTATGATTTTGTTGAATCTGTTTATTGATAGTTTTAATATTAATTTTTAACAATTTTTTTTAATATTGGTACAGATCTTTAAAAAATATATTTTAACTCTAAATGAATTTTATTATGTCAGAACTTGTGTAATTTATGTTGTATTGAATAACAGTGTTATACTATGCAAGCCATTTATTTTCATATAATTCTTATTAAAATTTTTAATTTTTAACAATTTTTTTTTCTGGATAGCATTGTTGATGATTACAACACAAAAATTTATATCAAGACTTATAACCACACTGCTTCTTATTTCATTGGAATGTTGACTGCACATCTTGTTTTAAGATACAAAGACAAAAGATTATCTCTTGTAAGTAAAATTTATTGTATTTAAAAATCCTACAGCAAATACTATCCATTTACATGAATAATTAAGAAACTTGGGAAAAACATTTAACGCTTTATATAAGCATTTCATTTCAATTTATAACTATAATTATGAGATATATTAAATTAAATTTGATCAATCAAATTAGAATTTTTATTCTAATTCAACAAAGTTGGAAACTCATCAGAAAGTCCTTCATGATTTCCTTAAGCAATCCTTTAAAGTGTCATGTTTCTCTTCTAATCTTAAAAAGTATCTTTTATTACTCTTGTTTTACAGATAATTAATAAATACTATGCAGTGTGTGCCATTCTGCTTGGCCTACTTATACTGCCAGTTAGGTGACTTTCAACTGACAACCATATATGGAAATCTATCCTGTACTTTCATACAAGCATCTTATTTTCTTGTGAGTTATCTAAAACTCTGCTGAGGCTGAGTAGCTTCATGCTGCTTCCCATTAAGATCAACAAAATGTCATTTGCCTCTGGGAGTGATTAGGAGGGTGATCATTTTCTGTCACTGGATAGCTGAAGATCCACGAGTTGAAGTGCCCATGTTAATCTGTGGCATCAAAAGTCCTTCCGCTAATGTGGCGAGGATGTGTAGAGGAGGGTGCCAGCTCAGGTGTAACCTCATCACCTGTCCATGGTTCACAGTGAAAAGGTGCTTTTTGATAAGCTAGTATTTCCAAATCTGTTAATCTTAGTTATAATCTCAGGCTCATCTGCATTGTTATGTCTTCAAGTCCAGTCACATAACAATCACAGTTTGTAACTTACTACTAATTATTATGATTTCAATTTTGTTAAACTAGTTATTGTTAAATATTTCAATAAATAATTTTTTAGTCACTTTATTGTACAAAGACTTGAATGCAGGTGAACAAAAAACCTGTGAACCTAGCTAGTATTTAGCAAACTTTTCTAAGTTTATTTTGCCTTTTCCAAAATTGTTTGCTTCATTAAACTTATTCAACTTTTACCATAACTGTTATTTCTAGCCAATATATTAAATCTTTCACTCATTTTTATTAAATTTAAATACAATAAATTCCTATTGGAACAAGCATTGTTCATTTTAAAGCTTAAATATAGAAAATGTCTTAAAACAATTTTAAATTAGTATAATTTTTTAAAAAAAACATTTGAATGTAAACCAAATATTGGGATAAATGAAATTAAAACTTAATTTGGAAAAATTCATTCTGCTTAAATTGATATTCTGAGAAGTGATGCTTAAGGCTTATTATAAATGAGTTTATCATTGCTCAGACACAGTGGATGATTATCAGTTTTCCACAAAATGTTGGCTATGACTAAATTACAATGAACAATCAAAGAGTATTTGGTATGTTTAATTTTTCAATCTAGAACTAAGTGAAATTTGTATTTTTACCTAAAATTCCTGTTGTGTTTGAATGATTTTTAAACTTTCTATAGCTATGAAATTTACTACTGAAGAGTTTAATAAAAAATTCATTTTAATAGTTTATTGTTCTTAGTGCAATTATTAACTCAATTCTTGGCTTGAGTTTCGTCTCGCTTCATAATTTACATTTTTCAGTGCAAAATAATTCTGACTGGACTTGAAATTTTGATCTGCTTTTAAACTCAAGGCGCAATTTTCTATAGCTATTTTGTAACTGGAAGAATTATCTTCATTTACTGTGGATATTTAGTTTTTATTATTTTTAGAATAGTGTACGAAACTTCTATCAAACTAATTCTATTTAATCATTGACAGACTAGAATTGAGTCAGTTTATAATTATCTTATTTTGCCAGTAGGCCTGAGTCATTTCTAAATGATACACAATCCTTTAAATATGAATACTTAAAACATCTCAAATATAATTAAAAACTAAAAAATTTTTCTTCCAGAATCCTTACCTTTCTAAAATTTAATTATATTAAAATCTTAAATATATTTGGTCATTAAACATTTCTGCATAAAACTAAGTATTTGTGATCAAATCTTTTAATTAAATTTCGTTTTTATTTTATAAAAGTATCTTGGCTGTTAGGGTTTTATATTTGTTTGACTATATCCGTAAACTCACTTTAAATAACAATTTCTAGAAACGATTAAAATCAATTTTAAGTAACAACTTCAGGCTAAAATTAATTTTTCAAGGAATTTTGTTTTAAAATTAAAGTTTGATGTTTTAAGTGAATAACTTGCAGCTTTTAACTTTTTGTAATAAAAGTAGCAAAGAACAAATCTCTTAATTTATAACTTTAATTTTAATCTGCTGTATTTATATTTTGTTCCTGTAAAATCATTGAATGCTTAGAATTTATATTGGCTTACATTTAATAGCAAAAATGCATCAAAAAATTTATTTTATTTATTGCTCTAATAAATGAATGTTTTCAGGTATATCAAATCTTTGGTTGGATTTTAGCTCTGTTTGCATCACTTTCATCAGTTTATGGTTTGTATGGACCAGCAGATCAGCTTGGAATCAGAATGTTTTATATTGGCTTTCATCGCATTGGTTGGGCTTTTGGTGTTAGTTGGGTGACTTACGTATGTGTTACTGGTAGTGGAGGTTTGTTATCCTTAAATTTGTTTTGATTAAATGCTTAATCTTAATAAATTAATAGTTTACACTTCCTTTTCAGCAAATTTAAGTTGCGTAAATCTGTTATTTATAAACCAACCTGAAGAATAGCATTCTGGCCTTCTGTTAAGCAGGTCATGGGGTTGAATCCTACCTTGAGCTTGATGTTTGCAGTGACTCAATCTCCCTTAAGAGTAGCTTTGTTGGTCTGGTCTAATTAGCCCTCCTATGCAAAAAAATGACTTGATCGACATATATATCAACTTTTAATAAACAAATACACACACACAAACGTTCTGCATATACATATTTATATGTAAATCATATTGTACATAGATACATTATTCTTTAACAACAGCGAAATTTATACATTGATTTTTTTTTTTATCAAAGTTGTTTTTCCGAAATCAAATTATGGAAGTTGATGAACAAATTTACTGATTTAATAAAAAGTGAATTCATGACTCTTGTTTTGGACAATACTATGTTGCTGAATAGAAATTACAGTATGAAATTTACTTATTCTGTACTGTTTTGTAACGTATGATTTTTTACATAAGTGCTTATAAATATATATCTCATATTTCATACTGCTTTATATTTTATGGTTTGTGTATTTTTTGGAAATACAGATTTCGATACTCTTATTTTAGATATTGTTATTTGTTAGAGTAATATGATTAACAGTATTTCTTCCTCATAAATATGAAATAAGATTTTTTAATTGGTTACTTTCCAAAAATCTATGAGTGGAATAACAACAAAGTACTTCATTTTGTTTATACAAACATTTTTGAAGTAACATGTTAAACGCTATAGTTTTAAAAAGTTGTTAAAATACTTTTGATATTGTTGTAAATACTGCTTGAAATAGCTTCAGGAAAAAAGTATTACAGTAATTTCAAATTTCTAGTCTAATTTTCATTGAAAAAAAAATATTTTCAAAGAAGTATTTCTCGGCACATTGCAAGAATTACTATCAGGATAAATGATAACGCTTAAAAAGGATTAGAATGGTGAAGTACATAATAATCAGTGTTGAAATTGAAATGTTTAGATATATTATTCAGCTTATATTAAAGTGTATATGTTCATTTTAAAATGTGCATAAAAATGAAAATTGTTGAATTTCTTGTTAACTCTTATGCATTTACAAGTAAACTTAAATTCATTAATTTTAGAAAATTTGTTTTTCGAAAAATAATGCTTAGCTTGAATGTATTATTCCAGTCTTTTTCTGTTTTAAGGTCAAAAATAGAAGAAACTGTTAAAGTTTGCAAAAAAAAAATCTCATTTTGCGTGTCTATGAAACAAGATTGCTCTGAATATAAACTTCTACAAATTCAAAGAATTTCACCATAACCAGCCAATTAAAATTTTTCTCTTAAAAGCTAAATTTAAAATATTTCATATCGTATAAAATTTTAAATAAAAATCCAAATAGCTTAATTATTTTTGCTGACAATTATAAAATGTGAAGAAAATTATATTAATTTTACAGTACTGTTTTATATTTTATCAAATAGGAAATTATACTAAAGCATGTTGAAACAGTTACAGCTATTCAATACTATTCATTAAAATTGCAAATTCTTAGACATATTAATGAGTGAAAAATAAGAAATTGCGGGAAGAAAGCTCAGAAATATTAATGTAGCTATATGGATATGCATGTAAATAATAGTATCCTCCTGAGCCTTTGACTTTCCGTGAAATTTACTCCAGGAGTAAGGCTCTGGTCCAATTCATTGTTGAAAATACTGCTGTATCATCTTTGGTGCTGTGACTCTGGCCATGGAGATGCTTTCAGCTTTGGAGGAGAAAGTCATAAACAAACAGCCTTGTCGAGACTCAAATCCGGTCATTTTAGGACTCTAAGGTTTTCTCCAGGCAAACACTTTCCTTTTTGCACAAAGTGCAATACTGAAAGTCATTCCCGAACATTTACTGAAATGTATTTGCTTTTCATGGAGTGACCTTCTGTGCAACCTTGTTATGGTCCTTGAGTTGAAGGCAGTCATGGACATGATCTGATCTAAATCAGGGGATTAGAAAGAATATCAAACTACTGAAATGTCTTTTTCCTAATCAAAGGTATTTAAAAATTAAAAGCGAGCTATGACTAAAATATTGATAATTTTTATGTATTTTTGGAAACGCCGATTTTGATCCTGATATTTTGGAAGTACCTTTTCCAAAAATTTGAGATTTAATGCATAAATTAAGAGTAGTTAGTAAAACAAAGATATTTTTTTAATACTCTCTTTATAATATGCATGCAAATGGCAGGTGCTGTTACTGGTTTTGTAAGTTAATTTTTATTAAAAAATGTTGATTAGGATTAACTTAATATTTAATAAAATGCATTTGTATGTTCTAATGACAATACTTAAGTTAGCTTTTGTTTGTTTATATGTAATTATTTTTATGTTTGATATGGATGTGTTTAATAATCTTAATCTTTCTAGGAATAATAAATAAAATTTTATCATGGAAAGCATTTATTCCATTGGGTCATCTGAGTTACCTTGTTTATCTCATTCACCCTTTAGTTATATTATATCGAAATGCTTCTTTGAGAGAAAGAATTTATTATGGACATACTGAGCTGGTAAGTATTACATATGTTTTTTTAAAATTATTGATATTTCATATATTGACTGCGGCTGTTATTCATCAGTGTTCTGCAAAAAAGTTTTTTGGCTTAATTTCAATCTTCTTAAATCTTCATTTTTATTACATTATTAAAATATTTTCTATTTATTATATTACAAATACTATTTAACAAGGAAAATCGGATAAGCTTATTTTTGTTTACTCATAACTAAACTCTAATGTAATTTTATTTTTTCTTGCATTCTTTTTTTGTTTAACTTGAATAATGAAATTTATAATTTTAAATTCTACTTCATTCTCATAAATTTACAACTTAAAAAATATTGCAAACAATTAAAATTTAAAAACAATTTACAACTCAAATTTTTAGTGTAAATACCAAACTTTTCCTCTTATATTTATGTTTATAATTGGTTATTCTGATATCCAAATGATTAATTGTCTAATATTCAATTAACATTTCCAATGTTTGATTCCTATGCTGGTCGAAGTTTGTTTTAGTAGTTTTAATTTCATTGGGGAATAGTTTAAAAATGAATTTTGATTTTTAAATTCCCAAAATTTATTTACAGACTGAAATCAATCGCCTATCAATTAGTTTGCTTAAAAATGTCAGTATAGAACTGTTTTAAAGTGCGGTACTTGTATTAAGTATTTAAAAAAAGTTTCTCATAGATGTTAACAAATTTTCAAAAAAGTTATAATTAAATCTTGAAATATTTTAATTTTCTGTTTTATAACTTTTCCTACACATTTTTAAATTCAGTAGAAATACAACTTAAAGCACTTTATTTCCAAACATAATAATTATATCAATGAACGAACTAATAACAGAACAGCAGCAACAACAAAACAAATACATAACAGGAGAGTAGATATTGTCGGGGAAATTGCCCTCTTGCGCCTAGTGCAATCTATCTAGATTTTACAGGGAAGATAGCTGTAATTACAGGCACTATAAAGTTGGATAAATAGGTTAAGGAAGTATCAGAATTGTTACTTAAAAAAAAAAAAAAAAAAAAAAAAAAAAAAAAAAAAAAAATTCTTATTTGAAATACATAAGTTATTCCAAAGTTCTAATGTTCACTTAATTCTGAAATACCTAGATTTTATTTAAATATGTTATTAAATTGTATTTTAGATTATTGATTGAAACAAAAAGAATTCTAAAATTTGCTAAAAGTATTACTTGTAAATAAATTTATCACTTGGATTCCAATAAGAATTTAGCAAGCAGCCAGATAAGGGTTAGTTTCCTTTTATTTTGGAGCTACCAATCAAACTTTGCTATGGTCCTACAGCAACAAATAGTTTGATGGTATTATATATTAAAAATTGAGAAACAATTTATATAAAAATGAGGGTTTTTAAATTGTTTGGCAATCTTTAGATTTATATGCATGACTATTAAGATTTTGGTATAGAATTCATACATTTGTGAGATTTCTCAACTGAAAAAAATTTCCCCACAGAAGCTCTAAATTGAATAAACACATGTGTAAGTAACTTTGGTAAAATTATTTTTCTGGAAACTTAAAACTTCTATAGGTTTAATTTCATTAAAACTATAGAATTTCAATAATTTGCTAAAATTTTACATCCTAATATTGCATATAGCTAAAATATTAATTATAAAAAAATTTAAATATAATTAATATTCTCATTTATTTTCTTATGTTAAGTAACTTTAAAAAATTGGATTTTTATTTAAATGTTTTTGATTTAATGTTCTTTTTAATTAATTTAAAGCAATTTAACAAAAATTGTGTTTAAAATTCTGTTCTAATAAACAATATTTAAATCTGATATAAACATGTATGTTATTGTATGAGGAATCTTTAAAGTGCTGTGGCATTGGTTACCAATAAGGATAAATAAAAAAAAAATAAATTTATTTTTTGAAGTAAATTCCTATTTTAGTGAACAAAAATTTTATTTTACTTTTTATTAATTTTGCGTTATCCGTTTGTGAAGTAAGAATCAATACAATAGTTTGTTTTGCTTATTGCTTTTATTTTTGTGCTGCAAAGAGATTTGATCAGAAAAGCCTTTTGCTAATTTACAACAATGAAAATTATAAAAGTCTCTCACACAATCAACTCACTAATTTATTTCAAAATTACAAAGTTGAATTTAGAAAGGAAGTAATAAACTATTTTATAAGATAATAAAAATAAAGAATGTAAAAATAGCAATAGTAACTGCTGATGCCAATAGATGGCAACTCTAAAAATTGTGTTTGTCCCACATAAAACTTAATTAAAATTAATGAATTAATATTTGAGAAAACTGTATTAACATAAAGTGTCATTCACTACAAGTTTTAAAAAATATTTGAACCTAATGGAGGAATATAAAGATTTTAACAATTCGTAACTTGAACAAGATATATAAAGAATGTGTGAGCTAAACAGTAGGAATTGAATAAACTAACTTTAAAACGATTTTTTTTTTTTTTTTTTTTTTTTTAGTTTCAGTAATTAATGTTTTGAAACTTTGAAGAAATAAACAAAGAATCTTTTAATATTTGTCTTTAAGTATTTTGAATAGAAATTTTAATAATTTCTTAGTGTCTGGAAAACTTTCGAAAATTATTGTAAAGATAAATCTGTTTTATAGTAATTTCAATGTTTAAATCTTGCAAATGAAATTTGGATATTTCATGCCCATTCAATAAATTACTATAAAAATCTAATCTTAAAGTATGGTGTTTTTATATGATCTATTTTTACATTCAAATTAATTAATACAAAAATATTTTTGTTAAGCGTTTTGTTATGTTTTTGTTAATGCCATGTATAAAAATTTATTGAAGCAAATTTTTTTTTTTTCTTGATTCATATCTTACAAGGTAAAATATAGTTGCAATTTATATTAAACACATTTCAAACTTATTTTTTATATTCATTAAATTGTAGACATGATTTGGTTTATTAAATTTTATATTTTTATGGGATTGTATAAAAATGTATATTTTTTCACTTATTTTGCTAGTGAGATGCAATATTTAGTCTCTCTACTGTTTTGTTATGTATTGAAATGTATGTATTAAATCAATTTTTAAATCGTACGTGTAAATTTAAATTCCATATTAATTTAGGTTTTCGAGTACTTGACTTACACAGTTGTGAGTTTCTTCTTGGCTTTCATTGGATACATAGCAGTTGAAGAACCTTTTTCAACCTTAGAAGGAATGGTTTTCAAGAAGAGTGCCTCAGTTAGCTTGAAATCAGATCCTAAGAGAACAACTGCATAAACTATTTTAAACTGAGTCCATGAAGTCTTGTTTTTCACCTGAACTTTCAAAGTTCGGAATGAATCCTTCCTTTACGAACTGATCCATGAACTTTCAAATCTGAGGCTGACAATCTTAGACATAACAGCTATATTTATAAAATTGTTATTTGTTGAAATAAAATTTTGTTATTTGTTGATTGTGACTCAGTTTAATACTCGAACTTCCTATACTCTCTAAAAAATTGGTTTAAATTTGATCAGGGACATCTTAATATTTAATTATTCATTTATTAATTTAAAACTATTTTTACTATAAACAGTAGTATGGTAAATTTTTAGTCTTGTGTAAGTGAAGTTAAGATGTGTTCATGATACGATTAAAATCGAATAAAAATAATTAATCTTATAATATATGGGGGGGGGCATACATATTTTTGAAAAGATTAAACTAAGAGTTGGTTAAATTGATTCCAAAAATCAAACATCTCTCAAAATTTATTTAGGTGAAATAAGATTGCCTTTTCAGAATTAAATTGGTGCATCTGCTTAAAATTTATAGAAGTAGATACCGCGCGCCTGTTTTAATTTTGAATTTCAAGGCTTGTGCAGATAAATTTTTAAAAGCTAACTATAAAATTAGATAAAGATACATGAACAGCCATGAAAATTTTAAGTAAACTTTTCTACCTGGATGCTAAGTAGCTAATCACAGGATTTCTGTTCAACACTTCATATTTTTGACTCTTCCATCCAACATGAATGTTTTTGTGGTTAACAATAAATTTCAAATTTTAGGCCCTAGTCTAATTAGGTTATTTACAAAATTTATATCGGAGCACAACAAATGAAACCAGCTATACTAAGATTTGGATCGCGAGCTTCCAGAGGCAGGGGAAAATTTGTAGTTATCTCATAAAGCATTCGATATTTTAATTTAGAAATATGGTGCTATGTATACAAAATTTTTGAAAATTAAAATTCTGTCTTTGATGTTGTGCCTTATTTTAATCAAATATCTAGATTATATCCTAACATTAATATTTCCAAAAAGTCAAGGAATTCGGAGAACAAATGCCACCAGAAAGGGTGAATACTTGTGGTGGGTATGAATCTCCATAAGCAATGTGGGTTTTTTTTTTTTTTTTTTTTTTTTTTAAATCTCAGATTAATATTATTGGTCAACGCACTTTGGCTTTCCGTTTAACAATTTACTTTTGTACTTAGTGGTTCGGCGTCTACACTAAACCTATAGATCTTAATCAAATTAACCGTTAGGTTAAAGAAAATAATTGTCGGATGTGGAACAAACTAAGATTCAGCCTTGATTTCGGTATGGGGCACCAATTAGTTTCTTATTTTCTTCAATGATTTTTCTTAGCCACTTGTGAATCTTTATAAGAAGTCATTTTAAGCAACTTGAAAAACTAAGTAAAGTCTGTAGAATGTAGTAGTTTGGAAAAAATATTTATATCAGGAATGATAGATTTAGTTTTAATTTTGCTCAGAGGAAAGTGCCATTTAAATATTTAGAAAATCTAATTTGGACTTTTCTTCACGGGATAACATTTATAAAAGTTTAATATTTCATTTTTGTGTAGGGTGTAACAATCAAAAAAATGATCATTCCTTAATTGAACCCACCTCTTGAGACACCCAATATTGAAACCATTATTCCAACTATCTTAGCCAAATGCTAGTAAATCCGATCTATAAGTGTTCATCTACTCACTCAACAATTGCAGTATGAATAATTTACAAAGTTTTGGCGCAGCTTGTCCTTTTTGGACCTTGCGCCAGGAAACCCAACCCAACAATTGCAGAGTTTAACTCTGATAAAGTGTGCGTAAGTTCTAGTATCCAATTCTCGGGTCCATTGATCGTTTCAAATTTAAAGTCCATAACGGCAGCCTGGCATTTACTTCAGATTTCGCAACAAGAATTTTTTTATGAAGTACAATTGTTTGCCCTACACACACCCAACTCCTAACCTGGAGGGCTAATTCCCTGATGTAGTCCTGAAGAGGAAGGTTAACATCCCCTAGATAGTAGTTACTTCTAGGCTACCCACAGCATCAGCTGATGTTTGTAATTTGCAGTTTCCACCAGCATGTCACCAGATAGAATTTACATATATTTCGCACTTTTCTAACAATGCCCGATATTTCCTTTTGAATTAAAGAGGGATACGAGTATTAAAATACTCTCGGTTTTCTCTTTGTGACGTAAAATTTCGAGTTACAAGACAATTACTGTGAAGTGTTTTCCATAAACATAAAAAATTTTAAGACATGACATACCACTCAGTTCAACAAAGAGATGCAGACCAGCAGCATCTGTGCTAATGAGGTCCTATACGCTTAGAGTACATACCTAAGATGGCCTTCTCCCTTCAGTAGATGGTATTGATCCTTGTAGCCGATGGATGTGCTGCTGAAGACCAGCACCCCCCCCCGTTTATTTGAAACAGGTCAAAGTAATGAAAGCCTCAATTACCAGGACTCTCCTTTCCAACGACATGGGTCATCACGCATGGCAAACATGTGTATAATTTAGTCCCCAAAAGAAGTTGATAGCAACAGAATGATCATAGCTGGTTAAGGAGAGTCTTCAACTTCTCACGGCAACCACTCCGATGGTTTGCTTGGTGTTTTGCACACGAGAGCTTATTAGACCGGAACCACTACAAACGTCTAAGACCAAATTGGGATTCGAACCCGTGAACTGTTGAACCGAAAGCAAGAGCGCTAACTATTCGACTACCAGCTTGGCTCGCTCGACAGAGAAGAGGAAAAAAAGTGAACAAATCACTGCGATACCTTGACCCACATACATGCTTACGAATTAAATTTGAAATATTTGTGATTTTGCTTAACCCTTCTTTGCATGATTTTTTCTTTATTGGTGAAATTAAGTTGATATAATTCATGTTCAAAATTAAAGGCAAAATGGTTAAAAAAATCTTAGTATATATTTATAGTATAAATTCAGCAAAAAGCAATATGCTAAAAATTTCCATCATCTTCCAAAGTTAGATCATTAGCTTAGTACTAAATAGAAATAAAAGAGGAAAATAACAGAAACACGTGTTACAAACCTTTCTTCCACTCATTTTCAATTTTTTAGCAATAGAAACTCTAATATAATAAAACAAAATTATAAACGATATCATACGTTTATTGCAACTACAACAAACAGCGGAATGAGACAACTTTAAGCACTGATAATGACACTTGTTTATTTTTGACAGCTATGTTTCTTTTTATGCAATGGACATTAAAAAGGTATCCAAACACGATCAACTTAAAGTGAACTTGTTCTTTTATATAATTTTTTGGCAATTTAGGTTATGATGGAAATTTCCATCATTATGCAAAGAAGTGTTAAGAAAAAAGATATTTTTTTCAGTTCTTTTCATGAAGTTAAAAGAAGATGCAAATTCTCTCAACCTTGAACATTAGTGTAGACAAAGTGCATAAACAAAATTGAATGTTTGTTTAAATTCTACGATCTACCTGTGACAATTGACAGATATGCATATCAAGTTTTTACTAAAAACTGCTTGAATTTTTCAGGTGCATTTCATATACTTTTTTGTTTACCATTAAGAACTATCTTCTTTGTTAAATTTTACATTTGAGTTTAGTACATTAAGATTAGTAATGATATTTCGTCAAAATAAGTGTTATAGCACGAAATGTCGAACTTAATTTTAAATTTGCTTAATATATATTTACATAATAAAATAATTTTACACTTCATTTTTTCACTCTGTATTCACACACATTCATCAAAATATAAAGAACCATTTGAAAGTTTTATTTAAATACCGTTAAGATATTGTGGTTTTTACTTTTAACATTATTAAAAAATATATTGGCTATTGGTAATTTGATTAAAAGTTTGCAGGTTTTATATTATTACAAAAATTTTAAATTAAGTAGAAAATATGTTTTATTAAATAATTTCAACAAATTACGCGAAACTTCGTAAAATGAATAAAAATTCATAATTGATGATGTTGGTAGAATAAAGTTCTTAAATGCTTCATAAAATAAGGTTTTGCGTTTTTATATAGTCTTTAATTTTTTTTTCTAATTTGACTTTAAAATGTAATATATAGAATTAAGTTTAAGTAAAATATGTTCATGTTGCTTATTCGATATCAATAGAAAATTGTATTATAACTAGTAATATGTAGTAACAATTCATTGTGGGACCGCAATGGCATGGTTGGATAGGGTTCTCGTTACCAGAAGGTAGTGAGTTTGAATCCCGGCTTATCCGTCGTGTTTACTAAGGGCGATTGAAGCACGCTAAATGTCGTGGTCATAATGTCCTTCATGTTCCTATTCCAAATTAATACTTCTGAGGGTGATAGGAGTCAGGCCTTGGATCTTTTCTGGCTTTCTATCTCTAAATTGGAAGACCCAGATGGTGCTGTCATCTATGAGCCACGTCGTACTTTAACCCTCGTAGATGGGAGCTCTGTTCAAAAACGGAAGACGCTCTTTCTGACTTCATTCGCCCAGTCCCTGATGCGCTGATTGGCTTTGCCAAGGGTCATAAGTAATAACAACAATAGTTCTTTGTAATAGATAAATGCTCATATTTTTTTTATTTCATTCCAAATTTTGAAAGGTTTTTGATTAAGGGTCCAGTATACGTCACTACTGTCATACAGTTCATTAATATTTACAAATCAACGCAATATTTATAGTCAAACGCGTTAAATTTCTCTATCAAACACACACATACACATATATATATATATATATACACTACTGGCCATTAAAATTGCTACACCAGGAACAAATGCAGATAACAGAATGATATTTATTGGACAAATATATTATACTAGAAATAACAAGTGATTAAATTTTCAAACAATTTGGCTGGATAGATCCTGAGAAATCAGTACCCAGAACAACCACTTCTGGCAGTAATAACAGCAGTTATACGCCTGGGCATTGAGTCAAACAGAGATTGGATTGCATGTACAGGTACAGATGCCCATGCAGCTTCAACACGATGCCACAGTTCATCAACCGTAGTGACTGGCGTTTGGTGACGAGCCAGTCGCTCGGCAACCATTGACCAGACGTTTTCTATTGGTGAAAGATCTAGAGAACGTGCTGGCCAGGGCAACAGCCGAATACGTTCCGTATCAAGGAAGGTCCGTGCAATACCGGCAACATGCGGTCGGGCATTATCCTGATGAAACGTAGGGTTTCGCAGGGCTCGAATAAAGGGTAGATCTACGGGTCGTAACTCACCAGAAATGTAACGTCCACTGTTCAAAGCACCGTCAATGCGAACAAGAGGTGACCGAGACAAGTATCCAATGGCACCCCATACCATCACGCCAGGTGATGGGCCAGTATGACGATAACGAATGCACGCTGCCAGTGTGCGTTCACCACGATGCCGCCAAACACGGATGCAACCATCATGATGCTGTACACAGAACCTAGATTCGTCTGAAAAGATGACATCTCGCCATTCGTGCTCCCAGGTTCGTCGTTGATCACACCATTGAAAGTGCTCTTGTCTATGACGCAGCGTCAAGGGAAGCCGCAGCCATGTTCTCCGAGCTGAGAGTCCATGCTGCTGCAAACGTCGTCGAACTGTTCGTGCAGACACTTGTTGTCTTCCAAACGACCCCGTTTCTTGACTCACGGCTCGTGATGTGGTTGCACGATCCATTATGGCCATGCGGATAATATGTCTGTCTTCTCGGCTGCTAGTGATAGGTGGCCATTGAGATCCCGCATTTCATTCCGTATTACTGTCCTGAACCCATCAATTCCATATTCTGCTAACGGATCTCGAACGACGCGAGCAGCAATACTGAGATAAGATAAACCGTAATCCCGGTACGCTACAATTCGACCTTTATCAAAGTCAGAAACGTGCTGGTACGCATTTCTCCTTCTTACACGAGTCATCACAACAACTTTTCAACAGGCAACAACGTTCAAATGCAGTTTGTGTATGAGGAACCGGCTGAACAATTTCCTCGTTTAAACACAATGTAGGTTTCGCTTCTGGAGCCTGCTTTGTCTGAATGCGCTGAAAATCTAATCATTTGCATATCACAGCACTTTCTTCTTTTCGTATAAATTTCACGTCTGTAGCATGTCGCCTTCTTGGTGTAGCAATTTTAATATATATATATATTATATAAAATTACAAAACCCACTAAATAATTTCTATCTAAGCACTCCGAGTATATATTATGAACAATGTCATTTATCCCAGGTGTCACCCGAATAGCATGTCGGTTTAGAAAGTAGCAACTAGTGTGTTATAAGAGATATTTTTATATCGCATAGTATCTCTTTTAGAATATAGTAATGTGATATAAAAATGTATGTGGATGTAGTATATCATCAGTTTCTCTCTCTCTCTCTCTCTCTCTCAGCTATATAAATATTCTCTTTAAATATTTCAATTATGTACTTCTCAAAGACTATGTATTCAGAAGAATTGATATATTTATTCATAAAATTTATAGAGCACATTCTAAATTCAGAATAAGTTAGATTCTTTTTAATATCTCCTTCAATAAGAAAAATGATATTCTCATATTTCGGAAGGTTAAGCACGTATTTTATTCTTAAGAAATTAGGAAATTTCCCGGTTCAAAACTTGAAGTAGAAAAATTGATATTTGTGAAACACATGATATTCTTGGTGCAAAGTTTTTTTTCTTAAATTTCAGCATTTCCAGTTTATGAAAAAAATTAACAAGCTAAATCTGATGTAGTTTGAATTTAGAAATGTTGAACACACATCCAGATTTTTTCATAAAATGAAACTTTGTTTGGCTTCAGTAATGAAAAGCAAAATACTTTTTTTTTATCATATTAGATTTGTCATCATTGTATATTACTATGCACCATGACTGCAATTCATTCCGCTCATTTTTTACACAAAGAATATTTGTGTAAAAAATAAGCGGAAGGAATTAAGAATATCGAAGTAATGTACTAAAATGATTTTGAATGATAAAAACTTTCTAAAAACATGTACCTAAGATTTTTCATTTTTATTTGTAGTGTTTAATTGTATATTACTTACTGGGTTCTTTTTCCTTTAAAGTTATGCTTCTGTTCGTGCGTCAAATTGGTGTTTCTTCATAGGGATAGGTATATGAAAAATGCCTCCTTATATAATCTAGTATTAATCAAAATATTGATTAAAAAAAAAAGCCTATATAGACAGTGAATAAAAATGTTATTTTATAAGTTAAGAGCTATATATATATTTTGAGGTTTTAAGAACAAAGTGAATAATAATTAGAGCTACCATTGCCTGTTGAAACAGAAAAAAAATGAAACAGTCAAAACTTCTTCGAATATAACTACCTAGTGAATTGAAGAACTTAATTTTATTTTAGTTTTATCGATATAACAGTACTATCTTGTGACATAAATGATATAGCACAATTTTCAATTTTTGTACGATTATGTTTCATGTATATTTCCTATAAAGATTTTTTTAGTTTTATTGCTACTCAAAGGTTAAGCGCGCGGAGGAATACAACAAATGCTGACATTGGATGCATTGTAAATCATTATATTCCGCTCTATAAAATTGTCTCCATGACAACAGGCGAGACGATAAATATGCAGCATAAAAAAGCAGATTTGTTGTTATTTTGCAAAAAAATATTCGATCACCATTGCTGTTTACCATTGTATCAGAAAGCGTTTTGTGCGCAAATATCCTTAGAAGAAACTTGTAAATCTGTGTTGTGTTGTTGCTTCTGATCCCAATTGGTGTAACAATGCTACAACAGATCCACGAACCTTTCAATCATCACAAAATTAAGAAACAACAGAGAATTTACCAAGAAATCCTTCCTTGTAAATCTCAGACACAAAGGTAGGTGCTTAGGGCTTCCCTGGTTGACACCGCATTTACAATAGATAGGATAGAGTATACGTTTACCCTCAAATTTAAACAAAGGATAAAGTACAAGAGAGATGGTGTATGTTTGAAACCAAGCATAGAAACCATGGTTGCAGTTCCCTGGAGCCACATGGTGAACGTACAACAACCGAACAATATGTTGTTGGGATGATATTCAATAATCGTATGCCTTCCATACGAGAAATACTTCGAGGAATGCTGAGAATCACATTATCGAACTGCACTTGTGGCAGAGAATTCCTCTCAGAACAAATTTCTATCCGAAGATCAGACGTAGGAGGGAGTTGACAAGCTATTTGTGGGCCAAGAGTTTCTCACACATGCTCTACAACATATCCATTGAGAATGCCAGACATTCTATACGGATGATATCCTCTTAATAAAGGAAATCGTTGACGATGTTCGAATGATGAATATGAGGGTTGACATCCATAAACACAAATTCATCACCCACGTCACTTCTAAGCAAACGGACATGTCCAGAATGATGTCCCGATAAATCTGGCTTGTCATGATTCCAATTTGAGCACGCGAATCTGTTCTAGAAATTAATATAATACCTCCCCAAACTTATATTCCGGTATCACCATAACGTAGATGTTCAACGATGTTGTCTTGGTGGCACTGGGTGCATGGCGTTCTCCATGAGCGTCTAGCTTAAATTAGACTTCAAGCTAAACATCGATTCATCGGTAGACAACATAAATCTACTGTGATGGTGTCTCAATTGCATGTTCTCTAACCAGAATAACCATTGGCAATAGTCAGCTGCCGTAGACGAAACACATTTGACAGGCCTGTGAATATATAACTCATACTGTCCCAAACGTCAGAATACGGATTGCCTTGAAATGGTTGGAACTGTAGCTGACGTAGATACGGCAGGCCATTGCTGTGTTCCATTTGTTTTTTGGAGGGAGGGCGGGTTACTGCCAAATACTGGTTGTCATTTGACGTTGTCGCACGGAGGTGAGCTGTATTTTAACATCAACTGACATTTCCATCATCTCGGAATCGTTGCCACAGCCTAGAGATGAAACTTTGGGATATTCTGAGTTTCTTGGTTACTATCATCTGCATGCGCCCTCATTCCAAGCTAACTAGAGGTTGACTTCGAAAAATATTCGTGCTTAACTCGAAGAGATAGGTTCATTATCTTGTTGATATTTCCAATTCTTTCAAGCAAAAAATTCTGCATATGATAAGTATAACTTGTTAAGATGCTTCTCAGTATACTTGTGAATTAATTTTACCTAAAATAGACGTATATGAATACATATCATTCCAAGCAAAATATCACAATTATCACAGTACCTCCACTTAATTAATACATAGAAAATATTTCGTTTTCTTTTCTTATGTCATATGCATGACACTTCCATCCATTTGGTATATCCAAATTTTTGTTTCAGCAGAGAAGACATTTTCTGTCTATTTGTTTCTCTAGCTGATGACATTTTGACTGACATTCAAACATTCTATTTTGTTCCTCTGTTGAGACTGAGTTAATCAATTATTGCTCTGTAGATGTAATTCTTAGATCTTCTAACTGTTATAGAGTGTTTAATAGCAACCATTTAAACCTGTCGACAAAATAAATGCTTTCGTTGAGTACTTTTCGGTAGACACAAGTCTGTAAATTCTACATTCATCACACTAGGTCAAAGCTTTAAGTTTTTTTTTTACGGTTTTAATGTTTTTTTTTACAATATCTTACAGTTTAAGAAAAAAAATATTGAATAACCTTTCATCTCATTAACTTTTCCGCATCAGTAAATTTACTAATTGGGGTTGGACAAAAAGTTAAATCCGTCCTTTTCCATCAATTACTCGATCATCAATTCTCAACAATAAATTAGTTATGTAATAAACTAACATATCATTCAGCGAAAGAACATCAAAACTTTGAACAAGAAATATAACAGTTAGGAACTCGAAAAGTCATTATAATCTTAGTAATTTTGTGATAATATTTACATCAGTATATGCACATTTCTTTTTATAAATCATAAAAAATCTTTAATTTTTTTTTAAGGCTGAGATACAAACAAACTTTTAGAAATTGTTTCTGGTAACTTTATGCTTACGAATCACGATTATTGCTTTATTTTCGAGAAATGATCTTTAATATATAATTCAATCGTATTTAAATCTCTTTAATTTTATTTTTATTGGCTAAGATACTCACTCTGCATATCTCCAAACAATTCAATTGTGGATATTTATACAATGTACCATGTACCCTTCTGTGAAACCCAAGATAAAATTGAAAAAAATTATCTTGGATTGGTAGTAATCTCATATCCTTCTACTGGATCACTGTGGATCTCACGAATCCCATCTAATGGACAACCTGTTGACGAATTTATCTTATGCTGAAGTCATTTTTTTTAGTGTTTTGACATCCAGTTATTCCAATAATGAACTTACAAGGAACTTCTAGAATTCTTAAGAAACACCTTATGTTGATCTTAACGTTTTAAGCAGACGATTTAAATTTCCTTTTTCAATCCCTTAAGCATCAATCCAATCAGTATGCCATATGTGACCTCTTAGTTAGAAGCAAAAATGTCTAATCCTCATATCCTAGCTTGTTTAAAGTTTCTTAAGTAAAGCTGTTCACATTTTCGTAGGTTTCCTTAGTCTTCAATTACTCTTTGTAAATTAAAATACATGCGTACTAAAATGTATCTGAAATACAATTTAGTCAAATGTGAGTGAATAAAGACTTTATCTGTAGATGCCACCTGGTTTTAAAGAAAACTAGTTTACGTATGTTGAAATATGAGAAACTCTTTATCTATTAAGCATTTGGATAGATTGTTAATTGAATATTTTAAATTTAAATATTTTCCTGTCCCAAGTTGTTTGAGAAAGTTTTTCTCTGTTCTTTTCTTGCAATGTATTTCAGTTTTGAAACAGCACAATAAACGTTTGGTTGGTCATTTTGAATTACTCTCTCTAATTAAGTACAATTCAGCGCGTGCCAAATTTTCTGGATCAGTTTTCAGATTTTCTATCACAAGATAAGCAAATAAAATGTTTCGATTTTAAGCTCAAGTGAATAACATCGCAAGTCAAAAAGAAAATAAATGCTCATTACGTACCTAATAGCAATAATACTAATACAGATGGCATCGTTATAGCATAAAAAAAAAAAATTCGAAATAAATGCCTATACTAAAATTTTGAAAAACATAGACAGTTCAAGTTATTTTTTAAGTTTTGTGTGTGTTAACATATATATATATATATATATATATATAATATATATATTACAAGGTAAATTAGATAGTTTCTACCGTTTATAATGACCCAAAAGAGCATGACCTATAGAAAGTGTCAGAAAAGCCTATTTTTAATCCTCACTATCGTTATCCAGGATAGTGTCGTAAAAATGGGAAAAAATCCGGTTTATCGTAGGGAATAAACGGGGTTTTTTCTCCCATGGAAACTTTAAAAATTCCAGGGGATTTTCAAGGTTCCCAAATTTTTAAAATTGTAGAAAAATTTGAAATTTCTTAAAAAATGTAAACGTTTTATAACTATTGAAACCACGTAATATACAAAAAAAATTCTTTTATTAAATGATTTCTACTTTTATGTATGGCAATAGAAATTTCACAGAACATTTGGAAAAAGATGCCGGCTATTTGTAGAGATTGGATACGTTTCCAACTTGTGTTCATTCCATTGCAATTGATTGTAGAAAATTTTTCAAACATATTACTTTTCTTAAAAATTATATTTACAGATGCCAAGTTTTACTTTACTTTACTTCATATATACGCAGAAAATTAATTTATAAAACGGAATGTGATTGGCTGAGTTTATTCCCTCGAAATTCCCAATATTTCCTGAAATTCTTGGTTTTTTCCGAAAATTCCCGACTAAATTCCCAAATTTCAAAATTTCCCATTAATTTTACATCTCTAATCTAGCACCTTCTGCAATCATATCTTCAGGTATGCAATTCCCTTGTGCTAAAACTAGGTAGACTCAAAGATGTCCGTGAGTGCTTGGGGCATGATCTGCTTATTGGTGAAGGATTTTTCACGAAGATGATTACCCAAGGCAAGGAAGAGATGGTTAACAGCTGTTGCTGAGTCATGTCAGTAAGGAGGATGACACGAAGTCTCCCAACCAAGACACTAAATGGTATTCCTGCCCACTAGTGCAACATGCGGTCTCACGTTATCAGCCAAGTACAAGAGCTGGTTCCTTCTGTTGCAATGCCTGTTGCACATGTTCCAATTGTTGCGAGTACAGGTCCACAGTGACCGTTTGATCCGTTGGTAGCTGCTTTCTATGAACCACTTGATGACTAATCTACCAGACACAAATCATAATCTTGCAGAGGAATAAATCTCCCAACCTAAATTTGTGAAATCAATGCCTTGTCATACGTTCATTCACGTCACTATCCTCAAATACTTGGCGCAGCTTGTCCTTTTTGGACCTTGCGCCACAAAACCCAACCAACAACAACAATCCTCAAATACTTGACATATTCGACGACTTGATGCAGGAGCTGATAAGCCAGCTTTGAAACCATAAAGCAAACAACATCGAACGAGATCTTTCGACCCGTTCATTTCTCTTCGATTCTGTACAAGTTAAGACTGGTGATATTGTGCGATGGACCTGCTTTTACAACGACTTATATTCCTACTCTCGACTAACCGGTGTCTCAACCACGTCGTACAATAATTTCTATCCTTATTCTCATTTAATTCAGTGGCAACGCGAAAATGGCAAAAACTTTCTTGTTTGCTTTATAAAAACGTATTGTGCGTGATCTCAAAAATATAGGATATTTTTTCCCTTACATCAAAAGATTCTTTCTTTTATCCGAAAAGTGTATTTTATTTCTTATAGCTGAAAATTTTAACTATCATGATGATTTAAAGTTTTCTGTTGATATTCAGTCTAAGATCAAGAATCAAACAATGGTAACTGTGCACAATGTCATTTCAGATTTATATAAAAAAAAATATATATATATATATATATATTTGAAAAAGTTTTAAATGACTACTGACATTACAATAGATCTACAGTCTAAATTATAGATCCTATCAATATTAGCACAGCCAG
>JAPDSC010049182.1:86566-112513 GCA_026290005.1 Latrodectus geometricus
ATCATACGTTTATTGCAACTACAACAAACAGCGGAATGAGACAACTTTAAGCTCGTTTCACTGATAATGACACTTGTTTATTTTTGACAGCTATGTTTATTTTTATGCAATGGACATTAAAAAGGTATCCAAACACGATCAACTTAAAGTGAACTTGTTCTTTTATATAATTTTTGGGCATTATAGGTTATGATGGAAATTTCCACCATTATGCAAAGAAGGGTTAATAAATATTTATGAAGATATTTAACTTCTAAGAAATTATTTAATATGGTTAAAGGGCAATTTTTTAAAAATTTTGCAGATTTTTTTAACATTTATAATAAGAAAAAACATACTTGAGTAACTTTATGTTATCAAAAAACAACTTGATGTTAATAATATAATATGTGTAATATTACAGAAATATGTAATTTCCCAGTAGGCAAACTATAATAAAAAAGGAAAAAATAATCTAAAAAAACTTCTGTCATACTTAATTTACTATCATAATGACCAATATTGATTTCAAAGTGTATTAACATTAGAAATAAAAAACAAGTATATAAAAATATAAGCGATCCAATTCTAAAAAAAAATGTGTCTATAATTTTCTTTCATAGAATTTATAAAACCCTTATTGAAAATGATTATTGTTAATTTTATTTATTAATTACTTAATAATTTTTAAGCATTATAAATTTCCAAAAAATGCAATAAACGTGCATTTTTGATTCAGAAAAATCTTCTCAATTTATTTTTGCTTTAAAATTCAGGTGTAAAATTATCAAAATATCTGGAGAAAATTCTATCAAAGCTGAATGTGAAAGTCCTGCCAGTTTAAATACTTTTCTCTTGCATATCAAATGACTTAATTTTTTAAATAATGAATTAAAATATAGGCTTACGTCAATGCATATCTACCATTTTTTTTTCTTCCACAGAAAACGGAAATCCGGTCAAATTAGTTCAGTTTTATTTCTTATCTGCTTTCGTTAAGTAGAACAGTGTATTCTATTTTTTCTGTTTTAACTTATAAAAGTTCCGCGTAATGTTTTCTATATTATCTTTCGCAATTGATGAATTTTTAATTTCATATAAATTCCCTACTGTACTCCTGACAGTATTTAAAATCATTATTTTTTTCGTGATCATTCATTCATCACACCAGATAAAGTAATGTAAATAAAATAGTTGCAAACATCGCAATATTATTAGAAATAAATACTTGTGGAATTTTCCTTAAAGTGAAATTAATATTTAAGATATTTTTTATGAGCAATTTCTAATTCGTGTTTACAAGAATTGATTTTCCTCATTCGAAAATTATGTTGAATAATGCAGGGTTAATAATTTTCTATTTATTGAGAGAAATAAATATCAATATTTTTAACTCATTGTCCTTTTCCTTTATTTTAAAATAAAAATTAAAAATTGTCTTAAAGATTGATTTCATTCTCAATTCTATTGTATGGGATCAATATGAACAATGAATGAAAATGATGTTTACCGAATTATTATTATATTTGTATGTTGGCAACATTCATGCATGCAGTCATAAAGCTCTTCAATTCCATTATATTGATTTTAAAAGATTTACTTAAAATTTATCAAAATTATTTATGTCATTAATAGATTTATAAAGTAAATCTGTATTACAGTAAGGGGGAAAAACATGAACAAAGAAAATGATGTTTACCAAATTATTTTTATATTTATATGTTGGCAACATTTATGCATGAATTTAGAAAGCTCATCCAATCATGGAGGAAGGAATATACGTTCCTTCCTCCATGATTTGGTTGGAAAATTATCAAATTAAAATTTAATTATCAGCAACCATTCAACAAAAAACTCCAATTTTGTTTCAGGAAATTAATGTTGTAAAATAGTGGCGAAATTTTGTTTAATTAACTAACACAATTGTAACTTAGAAGTACACTGTCTACCAATTAGTATTTGGATACCTATGCAAATGACGATATCAGCGGTCTTGAGATACTTCACGGCCTCTGCAGGTATATATCGTATAGGAAACAGCATCGGCATTCGTCGCATGCAAGATGCCGCTCAGTTCGGAGCTCTCTGATTTCGAAAAAGGTATAATTATCGGGTATCACAAATGTGGCCGATCCTTAAGGGATATATCTAGCAATCTGATGTACCAAAAATTGACATTGGCCTGTGTGATTAAGAAGTGGAAGGTGAGTGGTGATTGTCGGAATGTGCCCCGAGTCGGTAGACCAACGAAATTGGAGACAGAGACCGACGAGTGCTGTCCAGAGAAAATCGGAAGAATCGCACCCAACCGATGATCCTCATCCGCGAGGAGTTTCAAAAAGTATCCGTGAGTATTGTTTCAATGAATACCATCCGTGAGGAAGCACATCTGCTTGGTTTTCATGGTTGTGCTGCTGCCCATAAACCTTTGATCACAAAGTCCAACCGTACAGCTCGGTTAATGTGGTGCAAAGCACATTGAAATTGGACCGTAGATCAGTGGAAACGGGTTCTTTGGAGCGATGAATTAAGGTTCACCCTTTACCGTTCAGATGGCTAGGTCTGGTTCTGGCGTTTGCCTGGAGAACGTCTTCTGCCAGAATGCATTGTGCTAGCAATCAAGTTCGGTGGAGGAGGAATTATAGTCTGGGGGTGTTTCTCCTGGTACGGACTGGGATCCTTGGTCCCCATTCATGGTAAGCTCAACACCGATGTCTACTGCACCACTTTAGATGACAATGTGATTCCTAGGTTGTGGCAGTTTTACGTATTAGACCCCTGTTAATTTCAGGGTGACAATGCCAGTTGTCATGTTTCGAGGTTAACCAAGGCTTGGTATGGTGCCAATGGAGTTCATCGTATGAACTGGCGTGCCCAGACCAGAAACCTATGGAGAACCTCTGGGGCGAGTTGAATCGCCGAATTAAAGGGTGCACTACCCGTCCAAAATCGGTAAAGGAACTTGTATGTCTACTTCAAGCCGAGTGGAAGACAATAACACTAGTTGTAATACAAAGACTTGTGGAAAGTATCCCCCGGAGGGTTCATGCTATAATTGCCTCTCGTAGAGGCCCTACCTACTATTGATTTTGAATAAAGTTAGTTTTTCTTTTCTATCACAGGTGTCCAAATACTATTGGTAGACAGTGTATGCAGTAAAAGAAAAAGGATAAACTCATATGAAAAAAAATATATAATACATTTTTTGTGGAAATTTATTAATAATTCTTTGATGGTATATCAAATGGAAAAATAAATTTAATAATCTCTTATATATTTCATTCATCCCATTTTTTTTCAATTTTTTTTTATTACTTGAATCGAATAATATTAACGTACATGTTTTAAGTTTGATAAATATTTTTGCTATATTTTTTTTCTTCACCGGGGAACTCTGATATATTAATGTAAACACTATAGGTTCTAATTATGGAACTAGATAATTGGACATAATTTTTTAGATGTTATTCCAATATTTTAAATTGAGCTTCAACATGTAAAAAACAAATTTCTGGTTTTTCAGTTCAGAAAGAAAGTATTTTATGCTTAATTTGTTGAGTTTCAGCGACGACCGTGCTACGTAGTCAAGTGCTTTTATTTTTGATATCTTTCTGTGTTCCACGGGTTACCAGTTTTGTAGTCAACAAAATGAAGGTGAATGAGAAGTAGTGTTACATAGATGAAACAGTTGTATCAATTTGAAGATTTACAATGATTCTTTTACAATTATTTATACTTTACAAGAACTGAAACATATTTCCCAAACGTCAGCTCTAAATTGGGACAGATCATTCTACTTTAGTTTTCATCTCTCTTTTTTGTCGCCGTTGCCAAACTTCTTAAAAGAAACTAAAAAAAACGATATTCTTGTCGAGTTCACTTAAATTTATTTTAAGAGCTATTTATTTATAGGAATATATATTGATTGGTGTAGCTAGTTGCGTGTGCAAGTAAAAAGATATCTTATAAACTATAACAATTTATCAAGGATAACTAAAACATTATGGAGAGTTGTAAGATGTCGTCGGGAGTCTAGTGGCGAATGTGTACGTTTAGTACAGAAGTGTTCTCTCCCGACAAGCAAGAGGGGTCTTCTCAATATTGAGTTCATTCACTTCACTGAAGGTAAGTGTTTAAAGATAAGTGTGAACACTACAGAGCATCTTACCAGGGAGAGAACAAACGATAACAAAGATTAGAAAAATCATATTGTTTTGCAATATACGTAATTCAACAACAGTTGTTGCAATAAATATGCACAAATTATAAATTGAAAATAAAACGTAATAAATAAAATCAAATGAATATGAATTATTTAAGCAACTGATTAATTATTTAAACCATAATTAAGTAATTATATTATTATATATGTAAAATAAAATGAAATGAATAAATATATGCTTAAATATATCAACAATATTTTAGGGCCGTGGTGGCCTGGTTGGTTAGGGTGTCGTTCTCGTTATCAAACGGTGGTGGGTTTGAATCCCGGCTTAGCCGAAGATGCGCTGTGTTCACTAATGGCCACTGGGGTACGTAAAATATGTCGGGTCGCAATGTCCTCCATGTTCTTATTACAAATTAATACTTGTGGGAGTGGTTGGAGCCAGTCTTCACTGGTTTTAATCTCTAAATTGGAAGATTCAGATGGTGCTGCCATCTATGAGCCAAAAGTCGTACTTCCGCCTTCATATGAGGGTGCTCTACTCAAAAACGGAAGATACCTTCTCTCTGACTTCATTCGCTTAGTCTCTGACGAGTGGACTTGTCGTTGCCAAGTGTCATCAGTAACAACAACAATATTTTAGCTACATGAAGAAAAATATTTTGGGAAATGCACATATCTCCCTGATCTTCTTACAAATGATTTTTCTACACTTTTATTTTTATTCTCATTCACAAAATTTTAAGTATTTTTCATTATTTGTTGATGCAAAACTTTAAAATTTTTTAGACTCTCTGATAAAATAAAAGTAGATTTGATGATGTCTATGTTAACTGATATTTTTTATTTATTTATTAAAATGATGAAATTTTTATCGGTTCTTGAAACTACTTTGTGACGCTCAGAATACGGTTGAGAAAAAGGTAGTTTAACTTTATCAAAACGTATGAAAACGTGGAAACAATTATTAAAAAAGGGAGAATATAAATATAATTCAAAACATGTTTACTTGTAACTAAGGGATTTAGTGACTGCGTCAAAAATTTTAATTCAGTGTCATGAGTTGGAGTTCGTGTGGTATTTGTAGATGATTCAGAAAAAAGCTGCATCTGCAAGTAGTCGTAGAGTACTTCCTTAAACTAATTAAGCGCCATTTTTCCCCCCACAGCCGAACGCATACCCACCAATAGGATGGGAAGAATTTCTATTAATTTTCTATTTTCATACAATGAACTTTTCAGATACGTTCAATAATGCTCAGGGATTCAGAATAATAACAAGAATGTCTAATTCTATGAATGCCAAATGTATGCGGAAATTCTGAAACAGTGCTAATTTGAAGTTTCTACCTTGACCTGTAGTGATAGTGATTATACATCCAAATTTGGAAATCCATTTGCTTAGGAAAGTTTTACAAATTGTTAGATCAGTCATCGGAATTCTTTAATCGATATAAAACAATCAATTATTGTACAGATGAAGCCTATATGAATATTACTAAATCATGTATCAAGTAAAGCAAATGTAGAGATGAGTGATTTGATTGTTTTTGAATCTTGGCACTGTACACAGGTTTGTATGAAAGTTATGACATCTTTTCTCATATTTTCTCTCATAAATCGTTTTGAAATGAGATTTTGTGTTGCTGAAACTCCTGGGTGTGTGAGATAGTGATTATTTTGAAATATAATTCGGCGAAAAGAATCTGAAATAACGAGTCTTGATATTTCGGAACATTCATCACAAATCAATTTAACATTTTCTAATCGAAACATTTTACTTCTGTTTGAAGTCATGAGTTATTAGTTTTATAAATTTTGGACAAATCATCATTATTTCGTTTGGCTGAGGCTAAAAATTGTAATCAAGATCAGTTGGTTTTGAAATTTCATTGATTTTAATTCATCAGGGGTTTAAGTCATCAATTGCGAAATTCTGTGTGTCTTTAACATATTGTATATTAGTTGACAATTGGGGTATAAAATCGAAACACTGAAATTGTCTTGAGCTACAGTTTTCTGGTTTTTGTGGAAGACACAAATAAGATGTTTTTGATCCGCATAGATAGTAAAATCTCTCCCTCCCAGCATACATCTGAACTTCCTTAATGTAATGCAAATTGCCAAAAATTCAAAAGCGTGAGACCATTCTCGTTGAGATGATGTTAGCTTTATTAATTGCTAGTAGTTGTCATTTGCCATCAAATAATTGAGTTCCTTCAATTACAAGACAGGAGCATTTACCGAAATGCTAGATTTGCATTAGGTATAAGATGATAAACGTATTATGCTTTAGTTAAAGTTTTTTTTTTTTTTTTTTTTTTTTTTTTTTTTTTTTTTTAAATTTTTTGTCAACTTTTGGAATCCAAATTTGTTGCTTTTCTGTTTTGATATATTTTTCGCGTTTAGATTTCTCGTTCTTTCGTCCATCTAAAAACTCTACCATGGTGCTAATATGTGAGTTGCTTTGAGAACGAAACGACGATAGAAATGAAATAGTTATAGAAAACGATAGAATTCAGTCAAAGTAGTGGGATTCCTGAACCTTGAATAACTTCCACTCGATCATGTAAGGGTTCTATACCAGAGGCACAGAAACTTTAACTCCTATATTTAGTGCTTCTACACCGAATACACATTTGGAGTGGTTGAGTGATAGTTTGAGGCGTTGAAATAAGTTTCCGATATTGAAAATTTTCTTGTTTGAAACTGGAAGCAATCAGTATTTTATCTACAAATGCATAAGTGAAAATTAATCCTCTGGGTACTTCGACATTGAATTTTTGAAATATAGAAAAAGCATTACACAGTTCAAATTTTACTCAAGTACTTTCATAATCAGAAAGTTGGGTGTTCAAATCACATCTGAATTACAATTTTATAGTAATAAGTCTAGTTGGCTGCATTTGTAAATAAAAAGTAATCACTTATAAACAATAACAATTTACTAAGGATAGTTAAAGCATTATGGAAAATTGTTACATGAGACTACATTGGTTGGAAGCAGAGTAGCGTATGTGTGTATTTACTAGAAAAAGGTTTTCTCTGACAAATAAGAAGCGTCTTTTCAATATTCAGTTCATTCTCTTCATTGAGGGAAAGTGTTTATAGATAAATGCAAATACAAGGAAATTTAAATTATTGTGTTTAAATATTGTTATATATATTGTACAAAATCATTGGTATTTAGATATTTTAGAATTTTGACACTTCTTGATTCCTCCTCAGGATTACCGGAATTTATTGAGAAATGTACTCAATGAAACAATATAAATACTTTCTAAAAAGTATTTTTGGACATTTATCAGAAAATGGAAAGTTTCTCTCCACAAAATTATATTTTAAGTGCTATAGTAATTGAAATGTAATATTATTCATCAGAATCAAAAGTTTTGTTCGTCATATTTAATTTACTTTTTATAATGTACTTGGAATCAAAAGTCATACGTTTATTATAAATCACATACGTTCTTTTAAAAAACAGAGAGCTCGTAGCCTAAATAAAGAAAAATAAGTGAGTTTCTCTTTCTTTAACTAGTATGATACATTTTTTTATTAACTAAATATAAACAAATTTCAAAAAGTAGATTTTACATACCTTTATAGGCAATACTCTCTGAAATTCTTAATGTTTACTGTTTTTAGGGTTCTTAAATTCAACTTTTCAATCAAAGTAAGAGCATACTGTTCCCATCAGTTAAACTGTTGAAAACATTTGTATGAAGTGAAATTCACAATCCTTTATGCATTATTTTTTACTGTATTTCTTTTCCGCTATCAGTGACACAATTACATAGTGTAATTGGCTACACAATTACATAGTGTAATTGGAAACGCATTTCACTGTAAAACTTATGGTTCTACTTCTTGATAGTCCAATTCTTTTGTTCATGTGTATTCTCAGCGTAAAGTTCAATACTTAATTAAATAAAATAAACCCCTAACAAGCATATATAAATAAACACAAAATTGTGTATTGAAATATGAATGCACATTATTAAATGATTGTGTGATTTCAGATGCTCTCCTATCTTATACATATATCTAGCATAAATTTAAAGCGAGAGAATACTCTTGAATAAAAATTTAATAATTATATTGCATAAACATGTTTTTTGAAAAATTTGATTTATTTGGATTTGGATAGATAAACGCTAACTATTTTGCCTCATTAACTGACAAAATTTTATGAGATTTTTATATAATAAATGGCAAATTTTCCTTCTTGAAATGGCATCATTCCTTTGACGGTTTGATGTTAGTTTCTGATTCAGATTACTTCTAAAATTCATTATATTAAACTAGGAACTAGTTTTGTTATTCCTCCTCTGCTAAAACGAAACTAGTATGTTATAAAACATTGTTTGTTTTTCTAAGGTTTGTTTGAGAAATAAAACTTTTTAGCAATAATAACAATCAAAAGTGCTCATCGTTTTCGGCGATGCCTTGAGATTGGATTAGATTGCTTGCGCGAATAATTATGCGCATTGCAGAAATGCAAGAAGATATTTGTTGTTTACGACGTTTATGGTACCCTTAGCGGTATTGTGTTACATCTTTGTGGTTACGTGTAAGCACTACGTGTTGTTTATGTCTTTAGTAACGTGAAAAGCAACGGATAGTTTGAATATGTCGGCGAATAGTACAAAATACTGCACATCGGAACGTGTAGTGAAAAGTAAGTTATGTACCCACCTTAGGCTTAGTTTATCAATATATTAGTACATTAGCAAAAGATTTTGATTTTTCTGTTTATTTGAACATTTTATTCGAAAAAGTATAATTGTGCACTATTATAATTTTTTACATGGTATACTTATTGCACTTTTTTTTTAAAAATATTATTGCTGACTGGTAGTGGGTGAAAGTTGTATCGTAAAAATACACTGTCGCTTGCCAAACAAATTACTTCGAATATAGGTCGTCCACTTTACCGCTGATCTGCGCTGATTCTTTTTTCAAAATTTATATAATCTCTTTCGGGAAACTCCTAGGATATGTCGGCCTTAATATTAAATATAAGACTTGCGTAATTATATTCTTTGCGAACAGCTGACATTATATATCCACGTGTAGTAAATTGTTTCGAAATTAAAAAGCAAAATTAGTTACGATGTAATATTGTATTTTTCGTTTAAGAGACTTTATAATAAAAAAATCTACCGATTACATAAAATTTTCATACTTATTTCTTTTTCTATATAATGTTTCATTTTTACGATAGTTATTAATTTTTACTGTAAACAATAAAGACATCCAGTTAAAATATTAATGCATATAAAATCAGATTAACTTTCCGTACATAATATTGTATTGATCGAATTTTTTTTTTTCAATCATTACAATATCAGTTTTTCAGTGACAGTAATTTTTATTATTTTAAACTCCCAAATATTTTATTTTTAGAAATTGCGTATTTCTTCTTATACTTAACTAAGTATTTCTTAGTAAAAAATGATCATTTGTTCAATGCAATAAATTTTATTTATGAACAATTTATAGCTTTTTATATGACATTATAAATTTAGTTTTGAATAAAATGAGAAAATATATTAATGATCTTAAATATTTACTTAGAGTATTAGAATGTTTATTTTTTGTGATTAAATATCCATAATTAAAATTTCCCTAAATGTATTATTTTCAATTAAATTTGTTTAGTATTTACTTTGATGTATTGCTGTGTATTTTAATGAGTTAAAAATTTAAAAAAAAAAAAAAACAGAAATGTGAGAAAGTGTATTTAAGTATGAGATAAAATGATTAAAAATCAGATACATGAAAATAAATCTCATATAATTTTTTACTCTGATAAACTGCAAATTTTTATCTATATAAATAAGTACAAAAATAAAATCAGGTTTTAAATATCAGTTCTATGAACTATGTCAGATTTGATTTTTATTAAATTAGATTTAAATATCAGATTTGTCACTACAAGGAGAATGAGATTGATTTTTTTTTAAGTGTTAAGTAATTAAAATTAACATGTTGGTTTTAATTTGAGATAATATTTAAAATACGAAATAGAATCAAAGATGTAAATTCTCAGATTGTGGTTTTAAACTGTAATCTGCGTCAAATACAGAAATATTTCAGTTTAATTTGATTTATTAGATAAATTATAAATATGATCTGGACTTTTTTTTTTTTGTTGCAAATTTAGTGTTTTTTCTATTTATTTTATTATATACTATTTCTTTGTTAGTTTAATTTTCTTACATATTATATTCTCAGTATAAAAATCTAATAAATCTAATTATTTAAGAACATGTGAACTTAATTTTTTTTTACTTTTAAATTATCTGAATGTTTGGAAAGTTCTTTCAGTTATAAAAGTTGTGCTAAAAATGCACACAGTTCAATTGTAATATAGATGGCATGGCAATTTCTGTATAGTATTAAAATCTTACAATCTGATACTCATCTCCATCTTTTTTATGATAATAATTTCTTTTCAGTTCTATTGAATGTTGACTTAATTTCATTTCTACCTAACTTCATCAATGAAAGTTAAGCTATCAAGCAAGTCCAATGATTTATTTAACTTGGATATGAAATTTTTTCCAATTAATTTAATTCTGCTGCAAAAAAAAAAAAAAAAAAAAAAAAAAAGTTGGAGCAACATCAAATCCAGCTTTTATTGGTTATAGGGATTGTGAAGTCAAAATTGCCCACATGTTGGAATAAAGCCAAATTCTCCTTTTAACCATTTGCTGATATTAAAAAAAGTGGGGTTTGTTTTAAATATTGGCAATTTCTTCCAATAACTTTCAATTTGATGTCATTCATGACAGAGTTTGTTATACTTAGAATAACAGATCATTATGTTGTTTAAATGTAATAAATCAAATTTAAATTTTCATCACTATTCAGTTTACATATTAGATAATTTTGTATATGAATGCTTCATTTGCCAGATGATATATTTAAACAATAAGTTAAGAAAAATTATAAAATAATGTCTTTATTTCAAATTTAATGTTTTTTGTATATAATTTCAGTGATAAACTTTTTATAAGATAAATTTCTGAATATATTCATTAATCTATTATATAGCTTGCTAAAACTATATTTTATGGTGTCCCCTTGGCAATTTTTGGTTGGTGCCATTCCTGTTTGTCCTGAACACGGGTAAACAGGTATGGCTGCCAAAACATAATGAAATTGCAATGAAGACAATATAAGCAAACTTAATAAATCAAATAAAATGCATAAAATAACTTCGTGAGAATCAAGGGGGCACCCTAAAATATAGGCCAACCTATAGCTTTAATATCAAAGTTTTATAAAATTCAGATCAAATAAAATTCCCCAATAGATGTTAGAGTTATATTCTAAATAAGAAATTTAAAAAAAAAAAAAAAATTACGTTACACGACTACCCATTAGTGAGCTAAGTCATGCAGTGTCCATATTTGTTTTCTTGATTGAGGGCTCTGGGATGTGAAGCATATGTCCCAGTTAGGTGGTCAGCCTAACCACAGTGTTTGGTTACCAAGCCTACTTGGTACTCAGTTTTATCAGTCCACTGAAGGCATGAAAGGCCTAGATAAGAAATATAGCCTGTTAACGTTCTGGTATAGTTCAGGATTTCTCTTTCACTTGCCTTGCTTAAATATATTAAGAACTTATTACTGTGAAAGTAACATTGGAAATCATTAAAAGATTTTTAGTAAGTTAGAAATTTTAAATCGACTCAAGCCTGAGAAATGTGTAGTGTACTGACTATTAGTGTGAAGATAAATTTGATGCTGCTGTAAGATACCAGATATGAAATACTGTGATGAAAATTTATTTTTAAAAGGAAGAGTAAAGAAAATGCTTGTTAATAATGGGTTATCAAATTATCAAGCACATAAAAGGATTATTTTGTGAATAGAGAAGTACATGATTTTATAGCAAGCTGGTATTCAGAAGTAAGAAATAAAAATTTAAGAATATAAAACATCAAAGATATGTAAAGTCACTAATTAACCAGATAAATATGTCATGCATTTACATGTATAATTAACTTATTATAGGCTCCAGAGTGGAAACCATTTGTTATTATAAAGTTTACATTTAAAAATTTCTCTCATTTAAATAATAAATAAATTCACGAAAAGATTTTAGGTGCATATGAATTTGATAAATTTTAATTCTATAATGTGTTATATGGAATGGACTATTTTGACCATTTTATATTTACCTTAAAAATATAATATTATTCATACAGAATTAAATTTGATATTCTGTTTGATGTATTGAAAAAGTAAAAATAATTGAGCTTATACATTTAGTTTTTACCAAAAATTATTCCTGTATATATAATGTAATGAATACTCAGTCATTTCCTTTCCTGAAATCATAATCTTGTGGGAATATTTCATTATCAATTTTTTTTTTCTGTTGATATAATAAATTTTAATATACATTATGTTTTTCATTTCTATTTTATTTTAAATATTTAGAACTATTAAGTACCAATATTTCTTGGTTTTGTGCATTTTTTTAAAATATGATTTCTGGTAAGTATTTATCATAGTTTTTTTTAAGGTTATTTTTATTGACTAATGGCTCTATCACTTGTGTTTCAAAACTCATCAGATGTGAAAATGTGATAAGTTCTGAAAAGGCAGTTGTTAAATATTTATATCTACTTATTACAATAAATCTTCAGCATTCAAATATGAGTAGCATCAGATTTAAACATATATTTAAAATTAATATAAAATGATGTTTCTTCGACAAACTATCAAAATTGCTTGACTGTTTTATGTTTATTCTTTTATCTATTTTCAGGTGTTCCATTCCCTCCTAGTCATAAACTTACAGTAGCCGAAGTTTTTGACCCAAAGACCTCAAAACCTCGCACAGATCTCTTAAAACAGCATTTTGTGTTAGAAGGTCGTATTGAAGAGGCTGCGGCGCTCAAAATAATCGATGAAGGAGCAGCCCTTCTGCGACAAGAAAAAACTATGATAGATATTGAAGCTCCTGTTACAGGTATTCAAAATAACTTTTATTTTATGCTTTAAAAATTTTTTTTAATATCCTTAAATAGTTGATTCTTTTATTGCTTGATATGGTTAGTTGTCATATCTTTCAAATATGTAATTTAGATTTACATAAAGGCTGTTAATTTAAGTTGGTATAAAGAGAGTTTCGTCATTTCTAGATTAAACTATTTCTTTAACGTTTTGTTTTCTATTAAAATATTACAATAATTTTAGATTATTTCATAAAGTGATCTTTAAGAATCAACTGAGTGAGCATGTTATGGAGTTATTAATAAAATTCATATTTTCTTAAAAAAAAATGTTTTTTAATAAAGGTTTGATATACATTATTGATTGAATGCCTTCACATTAAAATAATTATTTGCAAAAGTTTCATTCAAATTTGTTTTATTGTCATCTGTTTTATACTTAATTGAAGTTTGTTATCTTTAACCCAATCACATGATGTACTACTTTGGGCATGTGCTCAATGTATGCTTGTCCTTAAAATGATATGTAAATAATTTTTTTAATGTTTGAAAAATATACATTTACTTTCTGTCATGAAATTCATTTATTTTGATACTTGAAAGCTCTGTTATGTTCATAATTAAGGGAGAAATTCTAAATATAAAAAGTTTTATCTCTTAAGAAGATGCTTATTAATATAGCTTATAAGATTTGAATGATTTGTATCATAATTTTTAAATTTAAGAACAGTTCTCTTTATTTTAAATTGGTGATACCAGCTTAACTATAAAAAACAAATTTATAAATGGATTATAAGAATCACATCTTGAAACACTCTTCAGCAATATAGATTGTGATTAAAAAAGTAAATAATATGTAACTAATGCTTAAATTTTTTCTATAAAAATGAACTTTGGGAATTAGAAATAAAAGAAATCTAATCAGTATTCAATTATTGTTATAAGCTGAGTTTTATATTCATTGATTTTTTAATTATAATATAAACTTGTTTATAAATTTTAATTTCTAAATAAGCAATATTAGAAAGAAGCTGAAATAGACATCATTCCATGAATGCATTGATATAAAGACCTTTCCAAATGTATGACCTTTCAAAATTTCACATAAAAAATCTGTTTAAAAAAAATTGGGTGAATTTTAATTATTTAACATTTTATTAGAATAAAACAATGTCATTAATTCCCATTTTAAAAATACTTATTATGTTCCGTTGAAAAATTTGTTATATATTGCTATCTTTCTTCCTTTATTAAACATATTACTGTACCAATCAACAGATTTTTATCGCTTTTGGGAAATATATTTTTGCTTAACAAAATGCCGATGATATGCTCAAAATACTTGTGAATAAAAATATTTTTTAAATAAATATTCAGCATTAGAATTTATAAAATTAAGATGTTAAAGAGCAATTTTTGACTGTAGATACCATAACTAGATTTGTACTTGTATATATTCTTAAATTAAAGTAATCTTAATCAGAAACCCATTTAAAAAAGTTAACAAATTTTTTCAATTTATGATTTTTACTTAAAAATAATAAGAGTTTACTGTAATAAAATAGAACAACGGTATTAAGTGATTTTCACAGAATACAAAAAAATTAAAGTTGCTGTTGTAGAAATAAACAGTTTTGTCAGAAATACTCTAACATTAATGTATTCAGTATGTATCAATTTATATTTCTAAGTTAAATAGTTGTCAATAAATTAAAATTTTAATACCTTTAAAGTCAAAAAGGATTCTTCACGATTTTAAATTGACAATGAAAAAATATTATAAATTCTTATTTTCTTTCAAATGGGAGTATCCCTTAAAATGTCTGAAGTTTACATGCTTATATTCTGTCTGTGGACCACTGGCTTCTCATGACCTGGTTTCTTCATGTGTTGCTGCTTGTCATTAAAGTGTGCCTTTATGCATTATATCTCTTGACACATTCACTTGTTTTTGAATTTTAAACATATCTTGCTAAAATATCTTAAGACTTATCAGTTTTTCATTTTGCAAATTTTTAAATTATTTGGAAAATTGTTTTAAAATGTCACTTTTTGCCTTCATGTTTTAATTTTGCTACAAGTTAAATTTCTTCAGCATTTCTTAATAATGATAATTTTTTTTATTTAAATTCAAATTTTTGTAATTTTTCTAATGTCCTTTTTTTTTTTTTTTTTTTTTTTTTTTATAAATTCTATTTGTAAATATTAAGTATATGTTTAAACTTACTTTTCCTGAGAAAACTCTCCATCACATTTTAGTAACTTTTTATTTGGATTGAAATCATAAATCTTCATTCCTGAAGCCTAATAGTATGAAAAAGTATATTATTAGTTTAATTGTGATGTGGGCTGAAGCAAATTTTTTTACTGATTTCTGAAACATCATTTCTGAGTTAAAACAAGTGTTAGAGTGTTATTAGTATTTAATTATTTTGAAGTATGGGCTTGTGGTCAATAGATTGATCATAAAGGCAAACTTATAGTTTATATAATTTAGTGATCAAGTTCATTGATGTTACCTTAAGCTTATAGAATATAATTAAAAAATTAAGATCTTATTGTTGAAATAATTTACTATGTTACATTTGTGCTAACATTTTGAAACCTAAACATTACCCTCTGCCAAAATTTATTTCAAAGACTCCTCTTATTGGACAGTTAAAATATCATGTACTCTTAAAACCTAAAAATCTCTATTTTTTGTTATGTTTAGATGAGTAAACAGGAAGTAAACAAGCTTAAGGTCAGAGCTAATTCTTTTAGAAAGAGGATAATCAAAAACTTTTATAACCTATGTTTTCACATTTCTCAGTTTTATCCCATTTATTTTGCATAAGCATTCATGCATTGTCTTATGTATTAAATTTTTATGAGAATTAATTTTGATGTATTTTTCATTAATATGTAACACAATTTCTGACACTGACATTTTTATTGGCAATAGCAGGTTTATCAATAAGTTTGTAGATAATATGAATTCACTATTCATTTTATTCATGTTAATAAAAGATTAACTTTCAAGCCTATAATATAAATAAACTAAATGCTCTTTGAAGTCATTTAAATTTTTTACTTATATTTATATGAAATATTCGCAGTTATTTTGAACTAAATTGTCTGTAGTTATTATTTTCACTAATTTATAAGTTATTGAAAAAATGCTGTGCTGGTTATTCATCTAGATCTATAATCTAGATCATAAACTAAGCAAATTATGATCAGAAAAAAATGGGGATTTTTATTTTGTCTGGAAAACTAATTTTAATATTATAGATATGTTTTATGCAATAATTATTTCACTCAAAAAATATGTATAATATTATATAAAATTGTGTTGAATTTATTGTAAATTTTCAGAGCAGAGCTGTAGTTAAATGATTTGCTTTGATCTTCAGATCAGCAATTTATAAATTTAAATCCCACCATAAGCATACACATTTGTAGTAGCCCAAAATCCTCTTTTAAAAATGTTTTAGGATTTAATTAACCCTCAATCATTTAAAAGATTACCATTTAGTGATAGGGAAACCAAGCTTTTAAAATATGTAGGAAATTTAATCAAGTCTATAAAATGAAACTTATGTTTTTGAAGCTAATATATTTTATTTTCAATGAAGTAATTTGATTATCCTCTTTATAAATCTAAAGGAAAATATTATTTTTTGAAAGCTCAGTGTATGTTATATTCATTTAAATCATCAATTATAGTAAAGGGGGAAAAAATCCCTAAGACAAATATTCATACTAGCATTTTTTTCTGTTATTTGCTGTGTACATTTTTTTACTTCATATCATTGTAATCTGCTTTAACTTATATGCAAGTCTTGTCCAGTATATTTACAGTCACATTTTATAAAATTTTTCAAATAATTTCTCCTTTTTTGTATAAATTATGAATCTTTGTATACATTATTAATGAATGCATATGTAGTAAACTATCCTGGATTGCTCATTTATTACAAAATTCTCTATTTATTGAGGGTTGACAAATAACTATTGTTTTTTTATTAGACAAAGATTAGATATTATTTTAAATTTATATAGTTACCTCTATTATAAGCATATCTGGTGTTAGAATTAAGTAATTCATTGCCTTATTCTCTTGGATAAAGCAATAAAATATTTTAATTGTGCCATGCCAAGTGTTAAATTTCTCTATTAAAAGAACAATATATTTACTTGAGAGCAGGTGATTTTCCATCAATAAATGTTAATCTTTCAACTACTTCAAAACTTTTTGCCTGTTTCTTGAATATTTTCTAGATTATTGCCCAAAATATTCTTTGCAAAAAATGTATTTGCTGTGAAATAAAAAAGAATATTTAGGAAGTTAATTTTATTGTTTGTTGCATTAAGTTTGCAAAACTAAAATGTTGGTTAGCTCAACAAATAAAATTACTCATGAGAAGTATCAAAATTTGCTATTAAGAATCTAAACTTTAGTTGTAAATTAATCTCTTTTGTTTGTAATAGTTAAATAATTATATGCTTCAAATTTTTTTAAACTTAAATATTTTATAACTGCATTTTCTTTTCTTTTTTTTATGCAAATCATTTGAATTAAAAAAATTTTTCTATTTGATACTTGGGTAACTTACAGGAATCTTAAGTTTAAAAATTCTATGGAATTTATTTATATAGTAAATTGCTGTGTTAAATTTTGCATAGTGGATAGCTGTCTTAAATTTTGTACTGTACTTAAGCTATTTTTACCTAGTGAAATGAAATGACCTAAAATAAGTAGAAATTTAATGTGCAGTTTGAGTAAATTTTTAAATTTTCTCTTTCATGATAAATTTTTTTATTGAAATAAGATTTACACTATTCAGTAAATACTGTTTCATTCTTCTTTAAAAAATGTAATATAAGTGTTATATGTCTTTCAGGAATATTATGAAAATACATTTTAATACTTTTCATGCACTCACAAAACTTTTATTTAATGCAATGTTATTAATTTTAATGCATTTATATCATCAAATATTTATTTAGGAATGATTTATTGATTTATATTAAAATTTTTGACAATATATGTTTTTTTTTTTTTTTTTTTTTTTTTTTTTTAAACAAATTTGATTGTAAAAAATCTTATTTGCTTTAGAAATTTTTTTTTCATTCTTTTAATCATCTTTACAGAAATGTATGTGCTTTTTTTAGTTCTTTACAAATTGAAAAATACTTCTAAAGGACCATGTGACTATTAAAGTCTTTAAGATAATTGTAACAACCAAAAATTAACAAAAGAGTTAAAACTTTGGAAAATTAATGTTATCACTAAATAAATTAATACAAACTATTAAATATTTTTTTTATAGAATTATTGCAGTCATATATTGTTTACAGAGCTATGAATGCAACAGTTACTGAGAAGAATAATGCACAACAGTTTTTGCTGTGAAAAAAATTAATATAGCTTTTGGAAAATTAAAAAAAATATGTATAACAATGAAAATTACAGAAATGTCAAGTTTTATTTTTTGTGTGATTGAATTAATTCTTAATACACATTGAGAAGTTTAGTTTCTGATTATTTTTTAAAATTTAATCTTTAAGTATTTCTTCTGATATTTAAAGTAATATTTAGAATAAAAATTAATGTAGTTCAAATTATGCAGAATTGTTTGTAAATATTTTTTTTATAAAAATAAAATAAAATACAGGAAAATTGAAATTATTATTTTTATATTTTTTTGATAGATTGATTTTACAGTTAATTGTTTGAAATTTTCTGAAATATTTATTAGTACTAACATTATATATTTGTATGATAAACATTTTTAACCATTTTTTTTTTTTTTTTTTTTTTTTTTGGTGAAAAATAAAAAAATTTTATTGTTTTTTGAAGAAGTACAGTAATTTGCTTAAAAGTTTGTAGACCCATGAAAATTATTCTTTTTTTTTTTTTTTTTGACAGAATGTTTTAATATTAATTGTATTTGTTATAAAATTATATAATAAATTTGAAATATCCTGCAAAATTATTTGAAAACCGTAAAATTTCCAATCATATTATGAATGGCCTTGGGAAAGTTATCAGAACTATTTTAAGCCAACTGGTTAATACTCTAAGTTTCAGCTCAACAGTTTGTGTATTTGAATCCCATCTTGGGTTCATTTGTAGTGGTTCGAAATCACCTTTAAACTGTATGTCCTAATCTGATAAGTCCTCATGTCCTAAAAATGACTGTAGAGCGACAAATAATTTAACTGTCTTAAAATTAGCAAGTATATTGAGAAAATTTACACTTTAGGTTATTCTATATTATCTTTAACAATTTATAAAGGCTTAGATAAAAAAAATTATTCTCTGTCTATTTTTACTAGAATACCTCCATTTTTCACATATATATGCCTAAAGAATGTGTTTAAAATTGTCATAAATCTTTTAATTCATTCTTCAAGAACCAGCATTTTCATCAGCAATGTGAATACTTTGCTGATGAAAATGCTGTCTATTTTTACTAGAATACCTTCATTTTTCACATATATATGCCTAAAGAATGTGTTTGTCATAAATCTTTTAATTCATTCTTCAAGAACCAGCATTTTCATCAGCAATATGAATACTTTTGTCCACATCAATATATGTATGCGTGTACATATATACTTATATATGCACATAGATTAATATATATATATATATATATATATTTTAAAGAATATATTGATTACTGCATATTTAATTCTCTTGCATCAATCACAAACGTGTTTATATTCAAATTTTTCTCTTCATTTTAATGTTTTCTTATTGCTTTATTGTCTTGTTTTTGAAAAGGATGTTATTTTTAAAATTGTAGATATTCTGCTTTAAATTAGAAAATATAAGATTTTAAAAATAATCTGTACACTGAATTAATAATCAATTTTATAATTAAAAAAGAATTATTTGTATAGCATTGATTCTGACATTGTTTTTACAAGTTTAATATTACTTATATAAAATAAAAATGTTTAAAAAAAATTGGAGATTAGAATATTGCATGTTTTAGTTTTCCATTACCAAAATATATAAATACTACCTTATTTTATTATATATATATATATATATATAGGTAAAATAAACATTGAAGCCAATTGTGTTACATTTCAAGACCTTGAGCTTTTCTAAAAGTTTATATCTTTCTGTTTCAAAATAATTTTTCCGAATTCTTCTTGCTCTTTGGATGTATGTGTTATTTTTGGAAATATTTTCTCCTGATGTTGTTCCAAAACATTTCTTATTTTTATTGGTACAGTTCCACTCGTTTGAGAAACATGAAGTCTCTGTTAACTTCATTGGGGGAAAAAAGTGTCTCCTTCAAAATCTTCTATCTTTAGCTACTTTCCTCCCTGTCTCCTCCAGTATTGTTACTTCTCTCCTTACTCACTTTCATTCAAACTATTCTTAAAACTGCGTTCTTTGCATTACCTGTTTGAGCTTTTAGTCACAATAGATAAATTGTTTGTAAGTTTTAACTGCCATTTTTTAATTTTGGTTGATGATCTATTGTATCACTATAGAGAGAAGGAGGGAATATTTTAATTTATAACACTAGAAAGTGTTAAAAACTTTTTTTATTGAATGGAAGGCTAACAGTATATACATGTTTTGTGTAAATTATTGACTTTATTTTGATAAAAATTGAATAATTAGCAAAATAAAATTTTAAAAGATTTTATTTAAAATTTCATAGTTTATTCAGTGTATCATTGAAATGCAGTTCACTTGTACGAATTTTCGCATATAAAAAATTTCAATTTTTTTTCCGAGTGCCAAGTTAAAGGCATTGCTGTTATTTTTTATTTTTTTTTACCATCTAGTTAGTGGATTCTTTTTCCTAATTGTAGTTCTTTAAAATGTATTTCTCACATTTATTCATATATTTTGCATATTCCATTCAAGGACTTATTTTGCTTGCCTGTAAAAAGTTACCAACTAGAATTAGCTTGGAATATTTAAAAAAAACTTGTATTATTTGTATTACCTTTTTGTTTATAAAATAATTGAAAATTTGCTGGCATTTAATTCAATTTACATAAAATTCTTTTACTTTGCTGCAAGGTTTATTTTTAAATATATGACCAGATTACCATTGATTAGACACAAACATCATTTTAAAAATAATGCACACTAAATTATTTCTTGAATAGCTATTAACTTTTTACCAATATTTCTTTATAATCCTTCAATATTATTTCTCTATTTATAGTTGAGTCTGTCTAAAAAGATTTGCTGTGGGTCTTTATCATTTAAAACAAAAGTGGCAAATAAACCAAACCAAAACAGGATTTATTATTCGCTGTAAGATATTAGATTTCTAGAGCTCTCTCATGAAATCAGTAATAATTGAGCAGATATGGCAACCGTTAGGCCTGAGTTTAACAGTCTATGAATTTTATTCCCATTAAAGTTATATTTACAATGTTTTAGAATCTACTTTAAAGTCTGGGTCTGTATGTAATTTGCCCTCATGCACAAAATATGGTCATTGAGTGACAAGAAAACCTATTAAATTAATAATATTTGAAAATTTCAATATGATTAACGCAAAGGTACTTTTAATTTTGTAAAAACAAATTGAAATCATGCTAACTCAGCTCCAAACTATAATGAATGGAACAATACTTTCTATTTATATTTTATTAGCAAATCAGTCTCAACATTTAAGATTTCATTTTTGAAATTTCATAACTCAAACTTGTTTCTGACCATCAAGCTGAGCTTACTCCTCAGGGGCTTTACTTTTTTTAAAAATAAATACAGGAGTCTCAATCCTGAGGTGTCCTAGTGATCTATCCTTTTTTTTTTTCTCATCTTCCTCTTCCTCATTTTGGTTGTTTTGTAAAACGTTGAGGGTTCTCCTGGAACTGCTATCACCATTCTGTTGCTATTAGCTTCTCTTGTGGATTAAATTGTGCACACCTTTGCAGTTTATGGACACCAGGTCCCTGGAAAAAGATCCTGCTAATTTAAGTCCCCCGAGAACTTTACATCCAATATTATTTAGTCTGAAGGTTTATCTTCAGGTAGTATTTTAAGTGTAACAATTTTTAACTTGTACATTAGTAGTATTCTTTGTGATTTTGCTCCTTTTATTTATGACACTGTATGTGAAACATCAATTATCTTGCCATTGGTCATACATGGGTTTTTAAGAAATGACTACAAACATTTATTAATAAAGTAACTGACTGCATGGTGTGCTGAGAATGTCATTATTTTATCTCATAGCTTGTTATTTTTGCAAATTCATAATGATTCTATTTATCTTAATACACCTATATCAAAAATTATAACTCTTCTTCCATATGTTTTACATCAGAAGAAGTGAGCGATTGCTAAATATCCTTAATATTCTCTCAAATAATCTTGGAATGCTGATCATGCATCACTGTTTTAAGTTTACAAGTCACTGATCTTATCTCTTTTTTACTATGATCGTGTTGCTTATGGATCTGCTTGGTCTTTTGTTTATACAAATTGGGAACTGTTCTCTGCTTTGCAGATATGTTCAGACACATTCAGCACTTAATTCATCCAGAATCTGCGATTTGTCAAACAATTGCTTTTAAAAATGTAACAAATGCAACTCTCTCTCTCAATTACAATTGTAAAATACTGTCTGACCTTCCTCATATGTTATGACCCATGACTACAGTGAATATATGATGCTCAACCATTCAGCATCCCACCTTTTCTCACTTGAACCAAATCCCGTCTTTTTGATTAACCTATGTGGTGTCCATTTCAATTAAACAAACTTTCACATCCACCTTAATATGATACACTGATCAATACAATTTCCCATTTTAGAAAATTGTGCATTACTCCAACAGTTATTCAACAATTCTATTCATCATCACTGTCAGTATTCCTCACATGCTCCTGTATTCATGAATGGATCTAATACTAGGACATAATTGCTGTAGCATTTTTTTTTCATGATCTCATTATCTCATTGTGTGTTTCAGCCTCCATACTTCCTGCTGCTTCTTTATTGCTGAATCCAGTAGTATACAAGGTGCTTCAGCTCATGAATATTACAAATTATAAATTTTGCATGCATGTTGATAGTTTGACAGTTTGAGTGTTGTAGAAAAACAAAAAAAATTTGAATTCTGGCTGTCATCTTATTGTGCCCAAGATTTTCCTAGTATTGGATTCTCTTGCTGGCAAAGATTATGAAATCATTTCTGTTGCATCCCAAAGCATGTATGTACATATTGAGGACGATGGAAAGGCTCTTGCAACTGTTAAAGATGCATCAAATTTACTTCAGCCATCTATCCCTCTCTATATGTTAGAAAAAGTGTAAAAGTATATTTTTTGTCTCTTTCAGAAGTTTTGGAATACATAAGTTATGAAAAAACTCCTATCTTTCCATGTAAGCCCTTCATTAGTTTAACCATTATGAAATGTTGATGCAAGATTAACTAGCCTTTATATTGGACAAACATCCATAATAGTTTCTTAATGAACTAAATCCTTTGTATGAAATATGTGATGAACCATTTAATGTTTACCATATTTTAATATGTTCTGTTTTTTATCTTTATACATTTACCTTTTTAACTTTGATTTCTTGGGGAGCGGAGAGGGCACCTCACTGAAACCTTTTGCCTTTTTGAAGACAGTATGTTTTATACATTTTATTTAGCTTTTATAATTTACTTTTAAAGTTGCCTTATTAGATTTTTTATCAATTTTATTTCTTCATTTTACACACATACATATATACATATGTAGAATTCTTGTGTCATATTAAGATTTTAGTGTTGCTCGTGTGTTTAAATAAAAGATTCTTAAAACATAAGTATTGGCAGAGCTGGTTATATGATTTAGACCTTGTGCCCGCAAAACTTATTCAGCCAACCTATCAAGCTTGAGCTGGCAACTGAATATTTAGTGCTTTGACCTTCAGTTCAACAATTAGTGGGTTTAATTCTCAAATTAGGCTTGAATGTTTATAGTGATACAGAATCACTTTAAACTATTGCTTTCAATCCAATTAGCCCTCATAGGTAAAAAATAATCCTAAGCGTCACACCTAATTATGGGTTCTTTTATGTAATATTTGACCGTTGGACAAAATTAAACCAAATCGAAACCTTCTAATCAACTGTTTCTAATTTTTGTATAAATTTGATTTATTAAAGTTCCCAGTGCTTTAGATATTTCTTCCCTTGTCTATGTGTAAATGTTTTGAAAGTATTAACAAACTTTGCACTACAATTATTTGCTTTACTTCTCCTTTTTGATAATTCTTAGTCTCCATGGTAAAAGACGATAATATACTATCTGTAGTCATAAGTAGTGCCAAAATAATTTTATTTAGCTTGTTAATATATTTATTTATTTTGGTTTTTTTTAGAAATGTTTGAAAAATTTAGTAATTTATAAAATAATGTAATTTAAAAAATTTTTCATTTATATTATAGTTTGTAAATAATCAAATATTTAATGGAAGGAGTTTTTTATTTGAAAAAATCTATAGAATTATTTTAAATCATTAATTCTAGACATAGAGATATTATGTTTATTTTGTATTGATTTTTTTCTCAGAAGTTATATGATTTTCTTTGGTGTTTATAACTTTTTAAATATTTTTAGATTACAGTTTGTAGAGTAATTTAAAGTTTAGAGAATTGAATTCTGTTAAGTTAAATTATATTTATAAATGTTGGGGGTTTCCCCCCCCCCCTAGTAAAATTTTCAGTTTTAGAAATTTTTATTATTAGAATAGTGTATATAATTAATTTTTTTTTAAAAATAGAAATCTAAATAGAATTTTTCTGCAAAATCAATCTGGTTTGTAGGAAGCATCGTAATTGATAAAATTAGAATTTTATTTTAAATTAGAATTTATTTTTCTTAAGATGTTCAGAATAGGAAAAAGCTTTAACATTTGCAAAGGATAACTGTAGCAACTTCAATAATAAAATGCTTAGATAAATCAGATATTTCTCAAGATGTTCTTTATCTATCGATTTGACATGACTTGAAGATTTATTCTGTTAATAAATATATTTTAAGGTAAAGTATAAAGCAGGTAGAGCTGACTTTTTCAAGGTATTGGCTATTTCTAATTATTTTAAGGCTGCTATCCACCAAGTTGTGAGTTAAAAAGTCTACAATATTTATATCTATTAACTTTAGTACAGGAAAATAATGATGTTAATTAAAATAAAACTTTTTTTTTTTAAATTTGGATGCTTCAGTTATTAGTTGTTCATAAAATCAAAACTATGCATTTTAAATTATTCCATTTTGAATGGGGAAAATGTTGTTTTTCTTAAGAGATAAAAAGAAAGTATAATTTGTTTTTTAACTTATTCTTCCACATCAATATTGCCAAATTGTTAATAGTTAATTGTGTGCAACAATTGTTTTTAATCTAATTAATTCTTGAAAATGCCTTTTACATTCAAAGTTATCATAACATTTCATGTTGCTTATGTGCCTCCATTTTTAAACAACTCATAAGAAATATTCTTAATTTTTTGTTTATTTTTTACCAATTGGAAAAATGTGTTATCTGTAACTTATTTTTACAGTATTTACAAATACAATTAATTCTAATTTTTGAGTTTCAATTGCAATTTTAAGTTCATAAAAAGGGTTTGTTAAATTAGTAACAAAAGCTAAATCCACCAAACAAGTTTATAATCAACTCATGCTTTATCTTTTGATTCCAAAAAATGTTTCCGTGTTGCAGGTCTCTGAATGTTTGCAAAAATATATTCCATTAAACCAGCGAATATCCTCATGGAATAACAATTTCCCATTTCAGATTTGTTTTCTTCTAGTTGGAATTTAAAACATTCTTCTCTCAATATTTCTTCGAACTCAGCTT
>JAPDSC010049182.1:121493-146616 GCA_026290005.1 Latrodectus geometricus
AGATATATAGATATATATATATATATACACACACACACACATAAATGACTGGTAACACAAATTTTACACAATGTATACAGTTTTACAAATTGTGTTATTTTTATATATAATGAATTTTATGCAAAAAATGTATTTAATAAAATATAAAATCATTTTTTTTATCGATTCCTTTTCATTCATGCTATGAATACTCTTTATGAAACAAATTAAACAGTTTTGATAGTTGAAATAATTTTTACTTTTGCATTTTTTGTTAATGTTTGATCTATTTCTAGTTTTTAGTTAATTTTGCTTATATCTGAATGCCATTCATTTTATTTTCAGCTTGATAGATTTAAAGAACCACCGGCATTTGGTCCTATGTGTGATCTCTTATGGTCAGATCCATTAGAAGATTTTGGAAATGAAAAAACAACTGAACATTTTAGTCACAATAGTGTAAGGGGTTGCTCTTACTTTTACAGGTAATTAAAAATTATAGATATTTTTAAATCTTGCATTCTTAATATTAGATTTTGATGATTGTAAGGGGAATTATTTTGTAATTTGAATTTCTTATATAATAATTTGAATTATGAAGATTTTATTTTGTGAAAAAAAAAAAAGCCAATTGTTTACTCATCATGGTTAGTTAAAAATTTAATGTTTCCTGAAATGCCTCCATTATTTATATTCCATATGATAATTAACTAAAATTTTTGCATAATTTGTGTATGTAGTATTAAGCACAAATTGTTAAAGTTTTTCATACTATAAAAAAATAAATTGAAACTTGAAGTATTTAATTAAAATATAGAGTTAAATAATTATCAGGAAATAAGGTGTTTGTGTAACTTTTTATGTTGATGTTTAAAGATTTTTTATATGTTTGCATTTAACTTAAACTAACAGTAATGACATGAAATAATTGGCATTCTCTTCACAATTGTAAAACAGTTATTTGTATTCAGCAATTGTCATTCTACAGACAGCTGGCTGTGCGAAGCTTTTATATTAGTTCATTATTTAAGACTGAGATTATTTAAGACATCTTGTATTGTTGAGAATGAATGATTGATAAAAATGTTTACCATAGCTAAAAGCTCAGGACTTAAGTTTTAATGACTGAATTTAATAGTAAACATCAAATTAATGAATTTAACATGGATCAGTTAATATCAATTCTTTTACATTGCTTAAGCAAGTGTACTTTTTTATTTTGCTTATCAACAGCATTTAGTTTATTAGCTTATAATCTGTTTTGTTTTTACCTCAAACTTATTTATTTGATTTGAAGGCAAATTTTAAATATAATTTAGAAAACTTGAGTTAAAATGGACTATAATTTTTTCTGAAAAAGTGCAAAACTTTCTTCAAAAGAGAGCATATGAAGTTAAGTGTATTTAATGGATCAAAATATTAAGTTCTTAAAGAAGAATTTTATAACAATTCTATCACAATGCTTTGTAATAATTAATATATTAAAATTTCATAATTTATTTGTAATGAGAAGTTTTCTTGTAATTAATTTTTGTTGTAATTTATACTTCTGAATTTCTATTTCCTTACAAATAAAATATTAATGTATGCTGCAACATAATATGTTAACATTCTCTAAAATTTAGCTTAAAGTTTACTGAAGTAGTAGTGTGTTTCTCTAAATGCTACTGTACAATTTTGTTAATTATATTAAGTCATTTTTTCTGTTTTGTAGAGAATTTCTAAAAATAAACCATTTTGCCTTTTTCATAAATTCATATGGTATGTAACATTCATGATAATCATAGATCATGATTAAATAAAATTTTCATCAGACCGTTTTCTCTGCCATATGCTTTAAATAGCATAAAAAATTTTAAGTTGTCAAAAGTTATTAATTTCTTTTTGTGGTAATGCATTGCTTAAAAATTTTCAGATTTAAATTTGATGATTACTCATGTTTGCGTATTTGTTAATTAATATTATCCCTTATATGTAATGCATATTATAATATACATATAGATAAACTATAATTTTAAATTTCTATAATACATTTATGATTATACTTTTTCAGCTATGCTGCTTGTTGTGAATTTTTGCAACAAAATAACTTACTTTCAATCATTAGAGCTCATGAAGCACAAGATGCAGGGTAATATAGAACTAAAATATTTTTTACAAATAATGTTTGTACATATTTTGTAAGTATCTAAAATCTTATTAAAATTTGTTTTAGGTATCGAATGTATAGGAAAAGTCAAACCACTGGTTTTCCTTCTCTAATCACAATATTTTCTGCTCCTAATTACTTAGATGTTTATAATAATAAAGGTAATTATGTTTTATCAAATGCCTGCTGAATTAATTACTGAAATATTTTAAATGATTCAAAATTTTTTAATAAAATTTTTTATTTATTATGGAATGCCTGCTTTTTATGATTTCATAGTTTTGGTAATCTTTTATCTCAACTTTAATTGTATTTAATTTATTTAAAAACAACTTTATGTCCACAATTCTTTTTTTTATTTTATTTTTCAAAATTAATAAATTTTACATTGAAATCTTTCATTTGTTTAAATGACAAAATAGTTAAAGTAATTTATTGTATTCTTTTATGAAAAAAAAAAAATTGTTATACATTTACACTTTCAACATTGAATTAAAATATGCACAGTATTGAAGAGAAACATTTACTTCCCTTTTTAAATTCTTCAAATAAGAAATCAAGCTATATATTTTACTAACTACTTTGTGAGTGAAATAAAATTTGACATCTTAAATATTTGTTTTTCTTAACTCCTTTTACATGCAGGTGGAATTCTACATCTATAAGTCAGGTGTTTTAGACATCAAACTATTTGCAGTTGAATTATGCTGATTAAACTGATTTCTGGTGATTAAACTATAAAAATTGTATTTTCTAAACTGGGAAGACCACTAATTCTGAATTTATGGTAGTTTTGTTAGCAATGAAAGATAATTATGATTTTTATCAAATGATTATCTAAAATTTTTAATTATTTTGTTATGGAAAAATACAGAGTCTGGTGAAATAATTTTTGACTAGCTTCATGTTTAAAACCTTTGTTTTGTGGCCTTGTTTCATTTGAGTTTTTGATTTAGTTATTTTTTAAAAGAAATAAAGAAGATATTTGATTTCATATTGAAGTAAGAAATATGAAAGAATTCATTACCAAAAATATCATTTAGAAATGTGTCAAATTTGTAAGATTCTAAAAAGTTTATTACATTTTTGAGAATGATGGACTAACTTAGACATATCATTATGAAATTGATTAAAAGCTAAATGAGTTATTTCAAAACAAGTTATAAACTGATTAAGAAGTTTTACTGTTGTTAATTCATCCTGGACTTGTTCCATTTATAATGTCTGAAGAATATTTCAAACTTGATTGAATATTGATGAATTTTTTTATGTTTATTTAATGTTCTTGTTATTTCCTGCAAGAATAAAAATTAGTTGCTCTAAAAATCTGGTTAACTAGAACTTTCATGTATTATAGACGTATGTTTTTACAGACTCGTTGAGACTAGTAACATGGTTCTTAAAATAGATTGTTAAATCTAAATTTTTTTTTTCTGCATCAAACTGCTCTCTCTTTACAAAAAATTTAGTTTGCACCAAATATAAAACACAAAATAAAGTTCGTTGTATAAAAAAAATCTTTCATTTTATTTATGAAGTCGGGGAAAGTAATTGCATTTTTCTCTTTCGAAACTTCATTTTTTAAACTTTTCCACTTTTTTTATAGGATGCCATTTTACTGTTCTCAAAAAAATATTCAATTTTGTTGACCATTCATCTTTTTGTTTTACAGACAGTTGCAGCACTGTCATTTTTAAGTTTCTTATTTCAAAACTCTTAATCATTATGTTCTTTATCATTTAATCATCCAATACTTCTTATCTATAAATTGTATTTGAGTTGATATTGAAAAAAAAATCCTGAAATAAAATCTCAGGTAACAGCAGGTTTCTTTATTGAAGCACTTGGTTGCATGACTCTTCTCCCTTCAAGTTATCAGGTAAATGTTTTTTGTATTTTTCTGTTGTGATGGTTTTTTTATATAAAGTTTGTATGTCAAAATGACTTATATCGTGCTTTTTGCGACATCATTCTAACCATAGATTGAGAAATGCATTGCTTCTAGATTGTCAGCTTCATAAGAAGATTTCAAACCATGATTATTCTTTGGAAAAATATCTTACAATATTTTCATGTGAAACTATTTTAATCTGATGCATGAACTGTAAGAAAAGTTAAATTAGGCAATAGAAGTTCCACAGAAATTGCTTCCAAAAATAAATTATTTCAATATCAACAGAGGCATTATCCCCAATTTGGTAGATTTATGATCCTATACTAAATATGTAAAAATAAGATTCTTAACCATAAAATAAAATAAAAAATAATCAATTGAAAAGAAAAATTATAAAAAATAAAAATGCATGAAAATAAGTTTGCAAAAAAAATTTTTTTATTTTTGCAAACTTAAAATAAAGTTTGTAAAGAGGAAATAAAATTATCATTTTGTCATGTTGGACTGGCCACTAGTTCATTAAATCATTTGTAAATTTGAGGTTCTAAGAACATGGGTCTAGTGTAGAAAGTTCCAAGCTTATTTATGAAAAAATTAAAAATTAATTCTTTATTTCTTTAGATAAATTCTTCAAAATTATTATGTGAATAAAAGTTCTGCAGACATTGATAGATTGAATGGAGGGTTGATTCTATGTGTGTGATTCTTTGTATATGTTGATTCTATCTATGTAATTCAATTTTCAATGAAAACATAGCTGTGCTAAATATCCAATTCTATGTAACATTGTTGCAGCTTTAATATCTTTATTAAGTTTAAATTATTAATCAAAGATTTTTTTGACAAATAATTCAACAGCATCATAAGAGAAAGCTTCCTTATCAGATTTAATTGTAGAGTTAAATACAGTCTAGTCATATTAATGTGGCCACCCGACAAAAACCAGAATGACAATCTTTCCCAAACCAGGCCAATTTACAGAGAGAAAATCAACTTGGTAGTGCAGTGTGCACACTGAGAGATTGATATTGAGATATTTAATATTAAGAATTGAATATTGAGATATTTAACTGCTCTTGAGCTAGAGAAAAATGAGATATAGAACTAAAAAAGAAAAGTCTGAATAATCTCCTGTATGTTAAGGAAAGATTCATAAATATATATAATAATAATTTTGTTTTCCATTAATTTTTATATTACTTATCATGAAAGGTTAAGAAAGTTTTTAATTTTAATTTTTAAAATTATAATAATTATTTTAGGAATCAATTATTATTCTTATAAAATTATTAAATTACAATTACTTTAATTGTCATTGCTTAGTTAGACTAAGTTAAATTAATTCTGTATGTTTATAAAATAATTAAATCCATTCTCTTTTTAAAAATTTATTTATGCTTTATGGAGTCATTTCGAAACAAATTTTATCACTTGTGGTATTATTATGCATTCCTTTATTTTTTTCATTTATCAAAATGTACTCTAATGTGAATTATGTTGATTATTAAGTTTGGGTTTTTCTTTTTTTATTTTTCCTCTATATTTAAAATTTCTCTACATTTAATAGTTTATTTTCCAATTTGAATTAACCAAAATTACCCCTTGTAAGCAAATTATCACCAGTTTGGTTGTGAAAAAGAAACATTTGTGGTTGAAGAATAGCTGCTTTGACTTTACAGAAAACTTGCATGGTACTGTGCATTTTGTTAGCTTTGGGTAAACCTTAACAATTCCCATTGTCTAGTTATTCCATCTGTCAGGATTCTTGAAGTTTATGAAAGGGATATATATGATGTTGGTTAAAATTTCTGATAATTTATTATCAATCAATCATTGTATTATCAGTCAATCCCATAAAGTTTGCGTTTACTAGTTTTTTTATAATATATTTCTAAAATAAATTTAACATCATTGAAGCTGCAGAAAATGTAATATTCTCCTGTAGAATTTGCATTTGTGTAAAGTGATGAATAAATTGTGACTGGTATATGATTGTTGTGATTAATAATTGTTGTTTATTGCTCTGTATTAGTGCAGTCACAATGTTTTCATCCGAATAATATGAATTATATGTGTTGTATAATTCGTATTGTAAGAATTTTCATCCTAACAATAAAAGTTACTCACATTATATGAATTTCTGTAGTGTGTATAACTGTATTTATAATAATTTGAGAACTTGTTTATCCAATTTAGGGATCTAGAAACCTTTATTTTTGGATAAATTATACACAGATGTCAATAACAGTGAACAGATTAAATAATTACTGAAATCTTAAAGGACAATTAAAAAAAAATTAGGGAATAGTTTTACTGCTTCATGCTATGGTAATACTATTTTAACTTCTTCTTTTTTTTTTCCCCCCTCTCCTTTACGTATTACTTTTATTCTTGAAGAAAGCTGTAAAGCAGTGTGATTTGTTTTGGAAATTTAAAAATTTTTGGTAATATGTAATAGAAATAAAATTTTAAATCTGCCAAAATACAGTTATTTTAAGAAACTTATTGTAAGTTTTGATTTGAAGTAAGAATTTCTTCTTTGAATCAAAAAAGAGCTGCTGCCATTAATCAATAAATTGGTATAAAATTTGCTTAAAAATTTGAAAATATTTCAAGCTGCATTTTGAAAAATGATTGCTTATAGCCTTACCTTTTGTAGCTTACACTATTATATTTCATTTTAATGATATTACATTATTTAAATGATCATGAATTTTGATATGATAAATGCATTTTTCATTTTAATTTTCAGCTGCTGTATTAAAATATGAAAATAATGTTATGAATATTCGGCAGTTCAATTGTTCTCCACACCCATATTGGTTGCCAAATTTTATGGATGTTTTCACTTGGTCTCTTCCATTTGTTGGAGAGAAAGGTACATTAGCTTTAAACTATTTTCTAAAGGAAATCTTGATAAAAAAATTGAGCATTTATATATATATATATATATATATATATATGTATATGTATATATGTATATGTATATATATGTATATATATATATATGTATACTGTGTTTAGTAATACTAATTTTTGGTATTCAGAAGGCCATAAAAATAAGCTGCTCTTTTATACCATATAATAGGATTTGGATAAAATAAAAAAAATACTGTGAGATATATGTGAATATCATTTCATTTTTATAGATTATAGTTAAAAAGATTTTAAATAAGTAAAATATATAAAATTTTTCATTTTACTTTCTTTTTCCAAATTTAAGTAGTTACCAATTAAAATTATTAGAAAACAGTATTTTTTATTATTATAAATATAATGGTTTTGCTTAATGCTGACTAAATAAATTTAACGAAAAATTGTAGTTTTTAAATTGATGAAGTTGCTAACTGAATGGTCTGTCCTCCAACCTTCATAGTTCATGGATTTAACTTTCAATTGGGTTTAGATAATTGTACTGGTGTAAAATCCATTCAAAATAGTCCTCATTTTAAAAAATTGCTTTTTTTTTATAGAAATTATATTCATTATAATTTTTAATTGAGGAATTGATAAAATTTCTAGCACCTCCTACTATTGTTTGCACTTTATTTTTTGTTTGAATTTTTATACTTACTTTTAAAAAATAATTCTAAAGAAGATTATATGTTTTTCTCATTATTCTTTTCAAAATAATTATTTGAATCTCAAATCACTCCTCAAGTGATAGTAAGAATCTTTTCACTTTAATTAAGGTAAAGATTAAATAGATTTATTCAGAAAAGCTCCAAAAAATTAACTGTAGATTTCAGAATTTCTTGTTTCGTGTTAAATTTTGCTATACTTAATTTCCAAACTTTTTTAACCATTTCTTTGTTTGATTGTTATAAATTTTGATCTTTATCAATTCATTTTTTATTTTATATTTAAAACTTTGTGTTCATGTATCTTTCTTTTAATTGTTCTGTATGGAAAAGTGGAATACCAATTTGATATTTGTATCATATTATATTAAAAAGACTGTTTTATGCAACATACTGTCAGCAGCTTCAAAAAATATGCATTTTTCTACATAATTAGAAAAATATTATTGTTAATATGTACAGAAAATGTAAAATTGGATATTTCCCAATTTTGTGTATTTATTTTCTTATGTTGATATCAAAATCCATTTAAGTTATTTAATTTTATTTAGTGAAATTATGATTTAGTAATTTTGATATAATTTTAGTACTTCTTTTTAAATATTTAATATGAATTTTTAGCCTGATGTTTTTCGATAATTTTATTTATTTTGTATAATTTTTTTAAATGAATAGAGTCAACTATAAGTTTTCCATTTTTCAATATGAATTTCTTTGTTTTGTACATAGTTGATGCAAAAAATATTTTATTTGTAAGTTTTAACTTTTTAATTTTTGATTAATGCCTTTTTTTTTAAATATTCTTCTTACAGTGACTGAAATGTTAGTAAATGTTCTCAATATATGTTCAGATGATGAATTAATGACTGAAGGAGAAGAAACCTTTGAAGGTGAAGGTAAGGAAGAAGGTGATTATAAAGTACATTCTAAGCCTGATGTAGCTATAGGATGTAGGATTTTAGAAGTAGCCTAGATCTTCTGTTATTAATAAAAATAATCGCTTATATTTTTTAAAGATCATGTGAAATGCATGTTTTTATTTAGCATATTTTTGTTATGAATACATTTAGAGTTAACATTGTAGATTAGCTAAAAGCTTGAAATTTATGCATTAATTAATTATACTTGGCAATTATCTTAACAGAGGATATATTTACATCATAAGATTTAGTTAATCTGATCAGGAGCCATTGCAATTTGAATTATTTTGTTCCATCTTTTTTTTAGTAATTATTTTAAGTTTTTACTTCATTAATTACTTTGTTTTTCAAAATTATTAAAAGTCATCTTTTTAGTAGTCTTGGTGAGAAAAAATTAAAACTTAAGTTTTTATACTCTGTAAAATGTATTTTTGTAGCTTGTGAATAAGTTATATGTAGTAAATCAATAAATTACTGTTCAAATAAAAATATGGATTTTAAATGATACCACATACTGATTTAAGCTTATTTATTTGCCTATTTTTTTTATTGAAAAACATCTGAATGCGGGAAAATTTCTAAAATTTGTGTATGCTTATTTTAGAATTAATTTTTTAAGTATCATATGAAGAATAAGGGAAAATTTGCCCAGCAATATTTTAGGATATTTTTACTGTATTTAATTGCAAGCACCAAAAAGAAATTTGTAATAAACAAAGTTATTTTAAATTATTTATATTTTTTCAAGACTTATTTTTTTTTTAAATTTCTTCATCCTTTTGCATATTGATTTATATATTTAAATCAGATGTCCTGTGGAAACCTGTAATTCATGTACTTTAATAAATTTGCTGAATGCCTTGTCAAATTTATGAAAATCAAAAAGCAATTACTAATTTCTATTATAAAATATGAAGTACAATATAAAAAGATAAAAGTATATGAAAAACTCTCGTTAATTTTTGGTTACTTTAATTCCTTTTCATTTGAAAATAATCAGTATGAAAAATTAACTTAATGATGTATTGGTAAAATGTGTTTTTATGGTAAACAGTTTTATGTACAATGAGTTAAATATATTTCTTGTTCAGAATTTTAAGTTTTCTTTTATATAGGTGAGATTAGCATATGATTAAACTATACTTATTAATTTATGTTGCACTTATGGCTTTATAAGTGGGAAAACTTCTTGTGGACATTTTCTGTAAATGCTTTTGCTTTATTTAAAATTTTTTTCAATTGTCATCTTGGCCTCCTGTCCATTATTACTTATAAGACAATGTTTCTAGTCTTATTCTTTTGAAAGTTCATGATTTATTACCTGGTAGGAGACCCCTCTTAGATAATTAATTATAAATTCTACGTTACTTTTTTAAGTTAATTTTAAAATAGTTTAATTGTATTTTCAGAAAATGAAACTTTTTAGTTCTTTACTCATTTTTATACTTAATATTAATTGTTCCCAAAATGTTATTCAATATTGTTAGATAATATTGAGGGGTATTTTTAAGTTTTCATTAACTGGATTTTATTACTATATATCCTACTTTTAATAGCTACATCAAATATAAAATAATGTGTTCATTTTGGTTATTAATTAATATGTTATTTTTTACTTTCAGTGTGACTTTACATTTCAGTAAACTTTGTATGATTCTGTATTGTTTGACCATTTTTGTAATTATAATAGATTGTTTATTGTGTTAAATACAAAAACTGCTTCACAAAAAAATTCCTATTAAAATTTTTAATTTTAAAATACTTGTAAAAACTAAATAGTACAAGGGTAATTTTTATAAAAATATTTAATGATTTTTATGTAGATCTTATTTCACAATTCTCACTGCATGTACTGTAATATTAAAGAAAAATCACTACGCTAATAATAGAAAATATTATTCTAAACAAAGTTTTACTAAATTTAAGGAATTTTGTATTGACTATGCAAATTTTATATTTTAAAAATTAATAAATTTATTAATAGCATAATTTTAAAAATGGTTTAGAATTAAAATTTTCATGTACTATTTTGATTTTTAATGAGTCATTAATTTTTAAACAGTAAAAATATTTGAAGTATTCATATTTTTCTAATATTTAAACAATTAAAAAACTTTATTAATTTCTATGCAATTAAAATTTTCCTTTAACTTGAAGCATTGATTATAATTCTTTGAACTCTCATAAAAGTATCTGTTCAAATATTAGGTATAATCTCTTATTTTTATCATACTGTTAAAGAATATAAACATGTTTTAATTTAAAAAATATTTTAAAGCAATTTAGTGCTCAGGAAGAGATAAATTTCTATCAAAAAAGGATGCAAATAAAATGAATGCTGCTGAGAATTAGACATTTTGCATTAATTTTGGCTGACATTTATTTTTCAGATAGATCTTGCTTTCTATAATTTCAGCTTGCTGAAACTAAGCAATTTGTTTAAACAGCAGAAACCAATTTTGCTAGTGAATGTTTGAGCTTGTGAATATAGAAAGCGACATTTAATTATTTGGAATATTGTGTAATTTTTGATTTTTAACTTGATTTTTGTTATATGAAATTTAGATTAAGTAAAGATTGAATATACTGACATGTAATTTTTTTCTCTTTCATTTCTCATCCACTGCAATGTGTAAGTGCACTTAATTCCTCCTGTATGTGATGTAGGTAGTGTTGTGCACTGTTTAGTTGTGGATATGCTTATCAGTATAGTCAGTTGTGCTTAGTTGTGTTAATTGTTTGGTGTTTATTTGTTAAAATTAAAATGAAGTCATTATGTCTGTGTTATAATTATTTTTTTGTGTGAATAAAATAAACCTTGATGTGCTTTTAATTTATGCATTTCCAATTTTCACATTACTTCTAATCCAGCTTTATATTTTGATATAAACACTTTTTTCTTTTTATACTTTTTTCCCTACTAAAGGAAATATTAAAATTAGTAATTTTGCATTGTAAATTATACATTTTTTATTTTTTCAACATTGAGAAATGTGATAATGATTTTATGATAAAATTCTGTTGATGGTTTTTTACGTTCACTTTTAAAAATCATTTTTATTTTTAGCCATGTCAAAAACACTAAAGTCCTAGTTGCTTTTTAAATGTAATTTATAATTAAAATATTTTTAGTTTTAGTTACACCATTTTGTATCTCACACAGGTCTAATGACTAATGTATTTATAAATAATGTTTGTAAATTTGTTTGATGTTAGATTAAGAGGAATGTTTGTATATTTTATGTTTGCTTTCTGGATTGCAACTTGTCTAATAGTGATTATTAAAGTAAATTAGCCTATTTTACATGTTTTAATATTTAAAGTTCTCTTGATTACATTTACTTTCTTAACTTGATTAAAATTTAATATGTTTTAAACCTTTATCAGAATTCTTTCTATCTGTTATTTAAAAGCTGTTGCATGGATATACTTTGGTGTTTTTGTGGTGTATGTTATGTGTAAGATAACTGTTATATTTAAATAGATGCATGAATTGTAAAATTTTTCATGAAGGCTATTCTTTTTTTAAAAAATTATATAATTTTATAAAAGCATTAAAATACATCTTATACCTAAATAAAATTAACTTTTGCTTATTTGGAATAATTAAATTTTGATGATTTTATACGGTTCTCTCTCTTTCCTCTATGATGAAATAAATTTTTTGTCAAGTTAAAAAAATGACTAAATTAATGTTTATTATACAATTTTAAATATAAATCTGAATAATTGCATATTCAAAACATATGATTCTCGTTTATATTATGGAATAGGTTATCAAATTTAGATATTATAAATTACAAACTAGTTATTTTCCTTTTTTTTTAAGAATGTTTTAAAGTAACATAATTATGCTATTATGTACTGCAGTAATGAGCATTAATTAATTCATAACTTAAAGTTTCACGGAAAGAAAAATAAAATTTTGTGATGCCAAAACCCAAAGTAGTGATATAAGTGCAGAAGTTCTGATTTCCTAGAAACCTGTCTTGGAGAAAATAATTACTTGTGAAATCCAATTGCTCAGATTTTGTTTTGAGAAATCTTGGCATGAAAATGTCTCTACAACTGATTTATATGAATCTATGCTTTACAAGGAGTTCAAACAATATAACATTTTGAATGTCCTTATATTATCTTGATCAAAATAAGGACAAGCATATTTTTGATTCACTAAAACTTGTTGTTGCAAGAGAGATCCCCCTTTTTTTTTTTTTTTTTTTTTTTTTTATATTGTTGTAAACTTGCAGCATTCATATAACAAATATTTAAAGATATTTTTTTTAACAGCAATTTTTAATTTTTTACATTCCATTCAACTTCCTCTTTTATCCACATCTGTTTTAATAGTGATGTTTTCAATTGAAAAATAAATTTTTTATCAAGAATTTTCTATGCATTACTCTTTATATTGCAAATTTCATTCATTTACTTAAAGTAGAGATTGGGAAATTTAATTATCCCAAGATTGAAGTAATTGGCAACTTTAAGAGGAAAAAAAGTTTATATGATAGTAAAATCCAATGTGCATTTCACATAATCTACGCAATACTATTGCTGCACGTACTTGCTCTTCATCTAAATAATAAAGATTGGTCCTCTCAAATTTCATTCTTTATGTCATAGTTGTTTGTTTTTCAAAACTTAAGCATTTTTCTCCATCCGATTGATTTTTTTTTTTCTAATCTCTTGCAAATTTTTGTGGCATGTTATACATACTCACTTCATAATTTCACGTAACATTAATTTATGTAAATCGTCAAATGTCTTCAGAAATTATAAAATTTAAAATGTCTTTCAAAATAAATTTACAGTAAAGAAATGGCTATCAAAAGTTCAGGTTTTATTTTCATTCATTTTTTCAGTTTTTAATATTTCAATTTTGATACTAAATGGCAGAAATTTACCATGGCATTGGATTAATCCACAAAAATTAGTACAACTGTCAGTATTAGCAAACTATGTTTATTAAAAGTGATAACATTAATTGCAAGTGATTTGTGTAAAGATTAAAAATAAGTTTTGCTTTGTATAGTTTGTGCAATAATATACCTTGTATATCCATTCCCAAAGTAAAAAGTTTTGCCAGAAAATATGAGTTTCAAACTCAAATATCATCATTGTTGTGGAATTTATTCATGTATATGGATTATTTATGATGATTTTACTCATATTTTATACAGTGATAACTCTTTTTTGGGAATTCAGATTATTAAAATTGCAACAGGCTTTTGTAACCTCTTTAAAATCTATGCATAAGAATTCAAGCCATTCTGTAAATAATTGAGTATTGTATTGCATCATTTTTAAAAATTGAGGTAATACAATCATAACAGATTTCTGTTACTTATATAAAATTTAAGCAAAACCATATTCATGCCATCCTGTAAATATTTGTTGAGTTCCCTATTTGTAACAAATTTATTTAGGATAGTATGTATATATAGGGTCATTAAAGTCTTTTTGCTCGTTTTTGTACTAGCTGATATTACACACATTCCTTTTTCCTTCTGACTGCCAATAGTGTAGAATAATTCTATCATAAAATTTTATTCACATGTAACCGTCAATTACAAAACTTTGGAATTTATTATATTTTGTATTTCAGTCAGTTTTTCTCATGTATTGATTCATGGTATTTGTTTAAAAGTTAAAATCTTAATTTTTGTTTTCAAAATTATAAACAATACATTTTTTTTCAGTTTGTTATCCTAGATTATTTATAAAACTTGTTTGAATAAAAGGGAAAAAAAAAACTCAAAAATTTGTCATTCTAATAATTATAAATGGAAGATTTTCTTAAAAATAGTCTTGCTGTTGTGATAAATCTTTTTTTATAACAGCAAGATTGCTTTATATACAGTCATTCATGAAGAATTTTTAAAAGTATTTGTTCTTAAAATGTTCATTGTTTTGTATGTGTGTTATGTATATGTTTTTTATCTTTTAACTTATATGTATATTTCATTTCAAATGACAACATATATAAATTTAAAAAAGAAAATAACAATGAGAAATTTTTTAATACTTTAAAATGCTTAACATTTTCTATTTTAAATCCATCACTATTGCTAACCTTTGTTTAAAATTTAATTTCGTTTTTTTAACTATATTTCTTTTATTGATGTTACAATATTTTTCCCTCTATAAGTCATTCATTTCCATACCCTCTTTCATATTTTTTTTTATATTCTATAGCGGCTGCTACAGCTACTGCCAGAAAAGAGGTCATTCGTAATAAAATTAGGGCAATTGGAAAAATGGCTCGTGTCTTCTCAGTTCTGAGGTAGATATTAGTTTGATAATTTCTAAAAAATGGACTACATATTTTACATGAGTTAGTAATCAAGTTGAAAGATTTTTAATACATATGTGTCTCCCATAAATTATATTTTTGAGACTTTGATATGGTCTTTCATTAAGAGCTTATAGGAAAAAGATGTTTTCCACATAAATTTTACAGTTTTAAAATATTTATTTGCTAAAAAATAGTTTTGTATCATTCACATTCCATTTTCTGAGCTTTATTAGTTCTTAATGTTTCATTTTTAACTCTTCATATATTAATCTGTGTTACATAGTCTGTGCATATTTGTATGTGTTTATCTGTTTATATGTGTATGTGCATATGTATTTATATGTTAGTTTGTGCATTTATTTCTAAACTAATAGTTCTAAAATATTTTTTATTTTAGCATTTAATGTAATGAGAATTTGTTAAAGATACACCACTCAAAACAATTAAAGGATATTGTAAGTGTTATATAAATTAAAGGTATAAGCAATATTTTTTTCTGATTTTCAAACTGTGTAGTATGCTAATTTTGAGTTCGACGTCAAAAACGTTGCTTCACCGGCAGTGAATGATATTTGACTTTCAACTGAATGAAAGACAATGAAGGCTAGGATGATCAGCATTCAGTGACTGTTGTGTTACAATGAGTACGATGTCTCAGCAAAGTCATTTAACTGTTTCAGAAGCTTGGAAAGTTGTTGGTTGGTTAGAAGGGGGCCAATCTCAAGGCTAAGTAGCGCAAGCCATTGGAATGTCACAAAGTGTAATTTCCAGGATCTGAGCCGCCTTTTGGAGACTGGAAGTGCAGGCCGAAGTACAGGGCATGGTCGTAGATGGGCTACAAGGCCCAAGGAAGATCGTTATTTAGTGTTAATGGTTTGGAGACACCAAAATATGAATGCTACTCTTTTCCAACAACATCTTTACTTGGCTACTGACACCACGGTTTCAACTCAGACTGTTCAAAACCGGCTCCATGTTCGCTGACCGATGGTATGGGTTAAACTAACATCAAGGCATAGTCGCGATCGCAGGGAGTGGGCAACAGAACATGTGAACTGGAGGAGAAATAAATGGAGCAATGTTCTTTTCCTGACAAGTCCCGTTTTTCTGTTCATCCTGATAATAGACGTATTTTCATCTGCAGGGACAGTGGCAATAGGAATAATCCTGCGTTCGTGCACGAAAGTGTCAGATTTGGCGGTGGAGGATTGTTGGTGGTATATGGTTGCATCTCCTTTGACAGGCGTACAGACCTCTATATCATTTGAGATGGACCTCTGACTGGTCGCCGATATAAAGATGAGATCCTACCTATTGTTCCTTACGCTGCAACAATCGGAGATGACTTCATTTTAATGGACGATAACTGCAGGCCACTTCATGTTAACCTGGTGGAGGATTTTCTTTTCGATGAAGGAATCGTACAAATGGAATGGACAGCATGTTGTCCAGACATGAATCCAATAGAGCAAGTTTGGGATGCAAAACCATACCACCTACTGAAAATTATTTCCTTTGAAGAAAACACCTTTTCTTATACCTTTTCTCTCATGTACACAAATTGTGTTTTTTCCTTTTGTTCACAAATGCGCAAAAAAAGGCATTTTTTCCTGCCAAACATGTGTAATTTATTCTCATATAACCTATTACGTCTGACGACCATGTATCAATCAGCTAAAAAGTTTCCCAGCCACAAGATCCACCTAAAATCACAATAGCCTTTAATTTTTTTGAGCAGTGTATTAACCGTCTCCAAAATGTATTATCAGTTTTTTGTGTAATGAATAGTGAATATAATTCAAAATATATATAATAAGTTTAAAGAGAGACAATAATCCATACGAGTTTATTATCATTGGAATATCTGTCAAAATTTAGTAATAGTTAGTCCTCTAGACTTGAGTTCAACAGTTCATAAATTTTTTTCTTAGGGCATAGATGTTTTAATGGTTCATAATTCATTTTAAACCAGGTTTAAAATTATTTCTATCTTCTTAAAGAATGGGATCCAATATTGGATCCCATTCTTTCGCATAATGTAATTGTAAAGTCATAAAAGAATTAAACCATGAATGTATCGTTTTGTTTCTAAAACAGTGTGTACTCATTAAAATCTAAATTTGGATTTTATTTTATGAAACTTCCATTTTATTTATGCTCTTATTTTAATCATTTAGTGACGGATAAAGCAAATTTGGTTCCCATAAAAGTTTTTCTTTAATTATATTATAACCACTCCATTTTTTAACATTTTTCATTTTGGAATAAATAATAAAATGCATAGGTAAATGATCAACAAGGCAAATGAATCAAGGACAATTATATTGATGCATGTCTATTTTTAATTGTTCCAAGCTAGCAACAGAATGATCTGCACTCTGTCTTAGTTCAAGAATTTGGATAATCAGTTTGTACCTTAGGATTGAATTAGTGATTTAGATCCAATGAAAACTTTGTTCACAATTGAATTGGCTTTATGTGCAAAAAGTGACTAGAATAATAATGTAATCCAACTTATACACTTTATTTGTATATTTTACCCATGATGATAATGTTTTGTATTGGAAATAAAATGAATTAAATTTAATTTTTTTCAAAAAGTTGTTAGAATGTAAAGTTTGCTTCAATGTCATAGTAAAAAAAATATCTTATATATTCTTTTCTGGTATTTTCCACCTTTTAACTATGAACTAATCTTGAATTTTTTTTATGTTTTTGTTTGTTTTTCATTATATAATTTTAGTAATTGGTTACATCTAAAATTTTAAGAAACCTGATATACAAATTATTTAATCAGGAATTGTTTCTATCAAAGTATAAAAAATTAATTCAAAGTTTGTGAGATTTCAAGTGTTAATTATTAAAAAAAAATTTCTTTTTTAAATTGAGCAGAAGTGGAGAATAATTTATACATATAAAAAAATTTGTTTGCTTTACATATTTTATATTAATATAAAACATTACCAAAGGTAAAATATTTTTATAAATTTTAATTCTGTAAATTACAGTCTACAGTGAAAGGAATTACAATATTCATTTTAATTATAAGCCTTTTCTGTTTTTTTCTTGTCTACAAAAAATTCCAAAATTCTATAAATTTCTGTTCACGAGATAAGTAAAAGAAACAAGCCTACACATTTCAATATTAAAAAGCTTATTCTTGACTAAAAAATAATCACTGAAGATACATTATGTCTGGACTGAAACTCATTGTTAAACTTAATTGTGTGCAGTTATGTATTAGTGTTAATATTTTAATAAACTTATATTGTAGATTATTTATTTTTCCATTCATCCTGAATTGTGTTCTTATTCCTAATTCCTCAACAGTAATTTGATCTTCATGTCATCTATACCAGCATTAAATTAAAATAAAATTATTTTTCTGAAAGAAGATGATTTATTTATTTATTCTGCCTCTTGTTCTGAATTGAGTTTATTTAATTGCTAGTGATATGAAAAAGATACACTAATTTTAAAGAGAATAAAGAAAATAAAAGAGAAATATAAATTTTCTATTTGTCAAAGAAATATTTGTGAAATATAATTCTCTTTGTTTTTATTATTTTTACATTGTAAAATGAATCCAAGTAAAATACATGTTACTTTATTGTAATGAAAATAATATTAATTAGAAAATTGTGTGGAAATATGTTGCGGAAAAAGTTTTGTAGAATCGGAGAAATTAAAATGTTTTTGCTTTTTCTGATGTAAATAATAAGTTTAAACAATTAAAAGAAACTGTTAAGTTTCTTAAAATCAAAAATTTTAGTATTACATATGAACATTTTTATTCAAACTTATAATTTTCTATATAAATGTGTGTGAATTGAATATATTAAGACACATTTAATTTTTTTATTAATTATGAAGCAACTTATTTTAGAAATTTTTGTATATTAGCAGTGATTAATATAGATTTCCACTAATTTACCTAAATATTTTGACTGTGCTAATTTATGAAAATAATTTTCATAAGTACATAGTTGATTGAATTTTTATCAAGAATAGATGAACAAATAATTTATATTGTTTTGCGTTTTTTACTTCATTAAATATTTTTAAAATATTCAAGAATACATTGATTGATTTATGGTAAAATTTTATTTAAATCATTATGCATTTCATACTGGACATTCATTTTCTGAATTAGATGGTGTATCTTAAAACCAGTTAATGAGTATTCTAAGCATACATATTCTAAATAGTTTTTTAGTGGTTGTTTCACTTCTAAATCACTTAAATGGTGGTTGTGCACTTGATCATTTCATCTGCATTGAAACCACTTGTCTAATAACGAGCAATAAGTTTTGACAAATGTTAGTCTCTTATAGAAACATCCAATTGTATAAATAAATTATATAAGAAAAATATAGTTTCTTAAAATTCAAAGCTGAGAAAATCTTTTTTTCCCCCTTTTAATAACTGATTAATACTAAACTACCAATTGAATGATTAGCACTCTAGCCTTCAGTTCTATATTTTATGGGTTCAATTTTCACCTCAAGTTTGGGTATTTGATTTAATTCAGAAGCCATTTAAATTATAGATATTCCATCTACCTTGCTCTCATTTGCAAAAAATGGTCATGGCATGACAAACGGCCTAATCTAAAAACTAATTTGAAGCTGTGAATATCATATTGGATAAGTACATTATTTTTCTTATAGGAGTTTTAAAAACTGATTATATAGTATTTTCTCTAATATCTTATTTAAGTTAAATATTTATTTCTATTGATACATTTTTATGTACAAGTTTTGAATCTTTTAGTATTGTTATAAAATAACCAAGGAAAGCTTTTCCCCTTTTTTAAATTTTTATTCTTAATTTACTCATTTATTTTATTCAAGTATAAGAAAACATTTTTAATATTTAAGCATTTTTGCCCGTAACTCACCTCCATATGCTTTTCTTTCATATTTAAATAGTAGTTTGTTACATGAGAAAATGAGCTGATCAAATTATCTATCATATGTATTTAATTTTAAATGTTTATCTTACATTGAATTTTTACTTATTTATTATTCTGAACATTATTCAAAAACTGATAAACTTATTAATCAAATTTTGTATTTGAAATAGTGAATAGCTATCTTATATCATTGAAATTCTACCATGATTTGTTTCCTTTATATAATCTTATTTTATGATAGTATTGTATTGAAATATCTAGCTATGTAAAAATTCAGTTTTGATATACTTTGTTTTACAGATTAAATAGTAATTATATGCTGTATTATATTTTATTATAACTTGGAAAGGTCTTAAAAATTCTTTTTCTGAAACTATATATATATAATGGTAATGCCTAATTTTATTTTTTATATACCAAATGAAAGAAACTGTTTAATATTCATGTAAAATAAATAAATATTAATACAAAGTGAATCATTTATAACTTACCGATTAGTTTGTACTACAATTAAGTAAACCATCTTGCATGTTATCCTTATACTTTTAACCACATATAAGTAATTCCCAAAACATATTTTAAGCACTAAGAATATTACTATTTTTTATATTTTCAATTTTCCGGAAATCAAAAATTGTGAGTTAATTATATTGTAACAATGTTTGGGCATTATTTGTTATTAACAGTTTGCCTTGAAAACATTAAGATGAAGTTGACATTCAATTTAGTGACTAGTGCTTTAATTTCATATTTTAAACTTTCTTTATATTTAGTTTCAAAAAAATATTTTAAAGGAAAGAATTTTTTTTTAAATTTTGACTCTTTTTAAATGTAACTCTTTCCTATCATAAACTTAATTTTTATATATTAATAAACATGTATAATTTAGTTGTATTGTGTTAATTGGTGTTATTTCAACTGATTAATGTTAATATTCCAGAGATAAAAGTGATCAAATTAACTCTATACTGTAAATGTATATTTTATTTGTAATAATTTTCAAGAACACATTACCAAAAATATAACAAAAGTAAAAAAGGAAAACATACCAAGTTGAATTTGCTTATGATTTTATGATAAACTTATGATTATGATTTTAACAATGCACCTTTGGCACTATTATAAGAGTATTACATAAATCTGTGGATCATAAATTTATCATTATGTTTTTTAGAATTCTAATCTTATCTTATCTTATTTGTTATGAAAGAAAAATAAAAGTGTTTCTTACAGAATAATTACCTTCAAAAATTCTCAATATGTAATTAGAGAATTCAGTATTTTAATTCTTAATTTTTAATGTTTAAATTGCCTGACCGTCTTTAACTTTGCTTGTACATAGTTCCCCTTTGGTACGGCCGTGTTTGTAAATTTTATTGTTTTTTAAATCAAGCATGTTCTCTTTACGTGGTTATTACTGATGATTAATACGATTCCGTATACATTAAAAAATTTAAATCTTATTGCTTGATCTAAAATTAGGCCTGTATTCACTTCTGATTTCAAAATCATTGAAATGGAATTATAACATCATTTCTTATCTAAGATAACTTTTCTGTGGAGTCATTCTGAAATAAAAGCTATACAAGTTTAAACATCAAATTAATTGCGACTTTTTCTTACTATTGTGAGGCTTACAGAAAGTAATTACAACGTGAAAACTGTATATTTAAGTTATTCTTATCAAAAACAATTATTGAAACTTTGAAATAATAAGAGAAAATTTTTAAATTGATATTTTTATTGTTAACATTTGGTATTTTATATTGATAGGATAGATATGATATTATTTATATTTAATATTGATAGGATTTAATAGGATAGGAATTTGACTTAATTGATTGACTTAATGATTAACATATTTTTTGTTTTATTATTTCATTTGTTAAAGAAGATTAGTACAACATTTCATAGGAAAGCTTCTTTACATAAAGTGATTTAATGAATTCATTTACTGGCTTCCAACTGTCATGTAAAGACTTCTCCTCAGACACCTTTCAAAAGGTTTACTTTCTTTAAATAAACACAGATGTCACAATCCTGTGGTACCCCAATGATTTGTCCTCCTCCTTTGCTTTTTTCTCTCATTGTAGTTGCTGTGTTAAAGGCTGCTTTCACAGGTTACCTCTCTAAAATTTTTGAGTATATGGTCAGTGCTGTGTACTTGAATGCAATCAGTACATATCACTTTAGAAGAATGGATTCCAAATAGGTAGAACCACTCTTGACAACATTGTATACCAAGAAACACTATTTAGAAATGCCTTTGTGCAAGGACATCATTTGATGTCTGTCGAATGATGTTTCTAATTAGAGTAATTATATCCATTTTTGCTGAAAGACTGGGCTTTATCTTGATCCAGAAATATAGATATTAGGCATAACTATTCTTGTAGTTAATCAAATATAGTTGTTTGAGTTAATGTTTGAAAAAAAGCAAACTTTCCTACCACATACCTTAAATTTGTGTAAAAGATGTGAAAGGTCGCAAATATTCTCAAAGTATTCTCAAATACCTTTGATGCAGATCATAAAGCACTGCAGTAATCCCAAATTGACTACTGTAATACAATCTGGGAATCAGCCAGATCATGTTTATTATGTAAATTGGGCCTTGTACATCACTCAGCTTTGCAAATCTGTTCTGGCCTTTATGGGATTTGCAACTATCTTGATCTGAAACATAGGCAATTATCTTTAAATAGTTATCAGCATCACAACAATTTTTGAGATTTATGATTATCTGCTCCTCTCTAAGGATGATATATAATGCATGATAATATAATATACTACTATTTTATGAATGTACAAATTCACTTCTGTCTTCATCTGAGTTCCTTAATTTATAAAACAGATTCTCTAAAATTTCCACCTAGAAGCATTCCTTTCTCAATATCATCAATCCTTTTGCTGGATACAGTAAATCAACCACATTTTCCCTTGTTTTGCATCAGGTGTCCTCATTCATTCAATATCAATATTCCTTCTATATTCCTGCATATAATGATGGCTCAAAATCAAGTGGTCATGTTGGTTGTGGTATTGTTGAAAAACAATTTACATTTATAAACTTCATTCATCCTGTTCTGTTTATAGAGCCAAAACTGTTGCTGTTGTACATACTCTAGAATCAATACAATCCAAATCTCATGGAAAATATTATATTTATAAAGATAACATGAAAGGGGTCATGCAATTTGACCATTTTAATGACAAATGTCATCCAGTTATTCTGAAAATATTGGATATTTTAAATATATTGCTGAGTAAAGGATTTGACGTCATGCTTTGTTAGGTTCCAACTCATGTTATCAGTGCTGAGAATGAGCTTGCATATAATGCTGATAAAAATGCCACTTACTTTTTGCATAAAGCGTAAGCATTTTTGACATCACAAATTGTCCAAGATTTTGTTTCCTCCTATTGATAGAAGACTTAGAATTTGCTGACCAACAAAAAATCATATCTTCTCGCATTTTTCCATTCCCAGTTGTTTCTATATGAAGAGTTGATGTAAAATTTACTTACAAGCTTTTAATCTTGTCTCAAAGTGTTCTGATTTAAGGTAAATGTAATGTACCCATTTACAGTACATCACATTTTAATTATCTGTCATAATTTCAAATATTTATGTTTAGTTGTTTTAATAGCATACAATTAATTTTATTTGATTTAAGTTTGCTTAAACCACATATAAATTTGTTTGCTAGGTGCAATTGGTTTTTAATTCTATTTAAATTTTTGTCTATTTTAAACTTTTATTGAGTTTTTAATACGTTCCATTTTATACATTTGACTAGCTTTTTATTGCAGTTTTTACTTTTAGTTTTAAACATTGTACAGTGTAGAAATGTCTTTTGTTATACCTTGCACCATTAAACCATACAAAAATAAATAAATAAAAGTCTCCTCAAGGAACTTTATGGGAACAGCTTCAATTCCTAATTGCTATTGGTGAATAATACCTTTATTGAATCATCTTGTGGGCATGAGAAGGTTTGCTCTGCTTGTTTCTGTTGGTGTTGAACTAACTCTTTGAAGATGTTTGGGGAATTCCCTGTTTTTCTTTAATTGACTATATTTTTAACTAGTTGCTTTGTCTGGAAAAAAAAACAATTATTTTAATTAAATTTAAAATAAAAAACAAAAAAATGCTAAAGATACTAATTTTTATAGTTGATATATTACACTCCCTAACCCTGCTTTATGCATTTAACATTTGATCAAGTGTAATTGGATTGATATTTATTCTTCTTTGATATTTGCGATGATTTTAGTAGATATTACAATATAAAGATTTTTTCTAAATATCTTAGGATGTCTTTTTCCCAATTGGAAAAGTCATAGTTACTTTGACTATAAAGACTTGCTTTAAAAAAAGAAATGTAATGTATTTGAAATTTATGCCCCATAAAAAAACATTCCAATATATATATTTATAATATATTTAAATGGAAATATTACCTAATATGAATCTTCCAAAAGTTAGAAAAATGTGTCTGAATTCATAACCACATAATTAAAATTCAAAAATGTAATATTTGCATATTAATCTCGTCAACCATTTCTATGAGAAAAAAAGATATACCTGCAAAATTACTATTTAATGCCAAACATTGCAATTTAGTGACCTCACCACCTGAATATTATATAAACAAATTATTTTACGTTAAATGAGGTAAACAGTTTTGATACACTATGCTGCTGTATTTTTAATACTTGATAGCTTAATGAAAATGGTTGACAAGATAATACAATAAATATCCAAAATGTATGTGAATGTGCAAGATATGTGTTAAATAAGCTATAAAGAGTAAAATATTTTATATTTACTTAATTTTACCTAGTCATCAAAGTAATAGCACCAACAAGAGAATCAGAAATTGCAACACATGTTTTAAATTTGTTACCAAAAAGAAATTATTAACATTTTTATTAATTTTTTTAATTACTCAAATGTTTATTCTTCATATTTTTTATAAGAATAACCTAAACTTGTTATAAACACAACTATGGTAAAAATGAGAATGCTGCCCAATAAGAAAAAAGAATTGTTAAAAATTGGTGTTGTCTAAAAAAATAACATTATGAAAGATGACTTTGTAATTCGTCATGCTTATTTAAAAATCAAAACTGTATTGATTATATCAAATACTAGTATGCTTCTTTTCTAGCAAAAATCATATTTGTTACGAATTGTGTACCAAAAAGATTGAAAAATCCCTGGATTCATGTATAATTTATTATAGGTCTTCCTGAAATTATGGTTATTTCTTTAACATATTCATTCCAACTGCATTCAGTCTTATCCTTGACAATTTATTTTATCAGTTTATGTGAGATAATTGAGCTCAGTGGTTTATGGAAAACAAATACATTCTTATTTC
>JAPDSC010049182.1:146626-170651 GCA_026290005.1 Latrodectus geometricus
ATATATATATATATATATATATATATATATATATATATATATATAGACAGACCATCTTTACTGATTTTAAGATTTTATGTAAAAAAAATTTTTTTTAATGTTTAAAGTACTGAATACATAAACTGTCAATAACAAATATGTTTGCTTAAACAATTTTTTTATATTTATTTTTAAACGGTAACATTTTAAAATTACAAAAAATATAATTGTTATTTATAATGAATTACTTTCTAAATATGTGTATAATTTGTCTTCCATTATATATTTATGTGTATATTTAAAAAAATTACATTAATCAAATATTATGAAAGCATTTTGCTTAATATATAGTAATATTTTTTTTTATCTATTTTTCAAGATTTCATTAAGTTTTGTTATTTTGAAATTTTAATATAAATTAATTATACATAATAAAATATGTTGTTAAAATTATTATTAGAAATTCTGATTATAAATTTGATATTTCAGAGAAGAGAGTGAAAGTGTTCTTCAATTAAAAGGTCTTACTCCAACTGGTCAGCTGCCGATTGGAACTCTCCAAGGTGGAAAAACTTCAATTAAAAATGGTATGAATTTCATATTTCTTTCCTTAAGTAAGAATAGATTAATCAAGAATTTTAAATTTTTAAAATGTACCCAACATAAAAATTGTAGAATATTTAATACCAAATACAAGATCAATAATTTCATGTTAGTATTTAACATTCACTTAAAGAAGGAATAATTTAGGTATTATAGTCCTAAAATGTTATTGAATCTGTGTTACTCACTACATACTAAATCATTTAGTGTGTATTGAGCAAAAAGTATCTACAAAATATCACTTCCCAATTTACTGATCACTGTGAAATTGTTTCAATGCCTTATATTGAGAAATTTAAATTTTTAAGTAAAAACACATTGAGTGCCAAAGTTGTTTAAATTTTCAAAATATGCAGATTTTCTTTAAGTTAATTTATCTTAAATGTATTTTGTGTAAAAGGATTTCTCATTTAAGAATAATTTCAGTTCAAACACTTATTATGTACAGTTACCATCCATAATTATGTATTAAAGTTGAAAAGGATTTCTAATTTAGAATAATTTCATTAAATTTTTGCCTTTTTCCTTCCATTACAGGTTCAAGTTACTTAACATTTTTATTTGTTGGTAATTTCATTTAAGCTTTCTTTACATATATTGTTTCACAATACTGATTGCTGAGCCAATTAAATATTAAAAAAATCTTGAATTAACATTGCTTAGTCTAACAGTGTTTTACTTTGGATTTATTAAGATGTATGGAAAAAATCTATTAAAACTTTTTATTTTATGATTGAAAATTTTGCTCATAGAGATTAAAATGGGTTTATATGGCTTTGATACAAAATGCAAATGAGGTAGAAAAATTGCTAATTATTAACAATATTTTCAACTAAAATTCTATCGTTTTAAAATTCTGCACTTTGTTTCCCAAAATCCTTGGTAAATATTTTGTAGCTTTAATAAACAATGTGCAATGATCGATCAACATTTTTTCATTTAGAAAGATTTTTGAGAAATCACTTTAGATATCTTCAGTGTGAAGCTTAGAAACCTAATCCTTACTTTGATTAATAAGGCTTGGCATAAGTGTTACTTTTGGAATTTTATTAGAATGTTCTTCAATGAATATTATCATTATGTACTAGTAGTGTTCAAATAAGAATTTTTAGCTGATGAGTGAATACTGTTCTCTTTAATTTCAACAACTCTTTGATTAGATTTCCACTCCAAAGATAGGTTGTTTTCATTGATTTAGAATAGTCTTTTAAAATGTTAGTTTTAGTTAAATTACTTATTTGAAAAAATGGCCTTAGAATGGCAAATAAAAAACCTAAAATGAAAATTTTTCTTTGTAAATAATTTTAAGTTAGTGTTCCTTTTTGCTATTGAAATAATGAAGCTACAGAAAACAATTTTAAAATGTTGTGCAATTACTCTTATTGAATCTTTTTTTTTTTCTATTTTTGTTAAAGTATGTGGAACTTATGATAGTTTCTTAATAAAGGTATTGTTTTGGGACACTTGTAATTGTGATTCTTGCTTTCATTTATTTATATTTAACTTTTTTTTTCAGCATTAGCAGGATTCTCTCCTCATCATAAGATAACTAGTTTTGAGGAAGCTAAGGGACTTGATAAGATCAACGAAAGAATGCCTCCGCGAAAGGATGGCCCTCCTACTCCTCAGGGATCAGGTGAGGACCGTGGTTTGCCTCACGGTGTGAATAGTTCATGAGAAATGCCATTTCCAGTGTCTTCGAGCTCTAGAAAAGTCATTTGTTCCAAGAGCTCGATTACAGTATGAGTGAATGTGGCATGTGGACTCTTCAATAGATGTGCAAACATTTGAGTGCTCTTTCAAATGCTGTGGGACTCAATGTGGTCTGTCCCACAAACAATACAAATACCCTATTCTTTGCTTCGGGTGTCTTATACACATAATGTTCGTAGGGTTCCTGGTGAGCTGTTGAGGTGTTTCCAATCAAAATATATATACAGAACTCATACATCAGCTTTTATTATTTTTATACATTAATGAATTAGTTGATTAAAGCATCAGTTCCCTATGATTTTGTTATCTTTGAGTGTAGAAATCATAAAATACTACAAATAATGCAACTCTTATTAAAAAGCATTATAGGTTTAATATTTTCTGAAAGTGCTTAGTGTATCTTTATTACTATTTTTAATGGCTTAGTATTTATTTCTACAGTGATTTGGTCTAAGGCCTGGCAAAATCATCTACACCTCTTCACCTCACCAGGCTGTGCTCCTGTGCCCCACAGCATGGCTTTATAGTTATTACTCTTATGCACACTTAAAAAGCTATGTCAATTGTGTAATGGTTCAGAATGGAAAAGCGAAGGAAAATATCACAAGTTTTTGTCTTTCAACCTCCATGAAAGCCTTGTAATTGAAATCTTAATTGCTGCTTGAGTATTTAAAGGAATATTTAATATTTCTACATTTGAACTTTTTAATAGGTTATGACCGCTAAGTACAATTTCTGAATTGAAGTGATTTGAGATGTGCAAGAACTAATTAGGAAAATTTTAATATCATCAGAAAATAATTTTTTCTTAACAACGTTATGTTTATTTTCTCCATCTAATTCAGATTGCGCTTATTTTATTGTTTTGTTGGAGTCTATTGTAGTAGTAATTACATTGTTCATTGAGAGAATCTGTTCTTAAAGTTTACATTATATTTGTGACTTTTAAATAATATATGAAATCTCTTTTGTTCTCTGTATTTATTTATATGTATTAATCAAAGTATTTATAATTATTAATCTTCTATTTCTTGTTGACTATTCTTTTTGTTTGAAACTATAATATAAATATATTAAGTTGAGATTCTTTATTATATTTATATTGTTATTGTATTTTTGATCTTATAGAATTTTCTTTGATTAAAGTATTTTGAAAGAGTGTATTTTGAAAATAAATTTACATTAACATGGCTTTTATGGCTATGTTACTAGAGAAAAGCTTTGTTTTCTCTGAGAGCTCTATACATATTGGGGATTTCCCTGCCATGTGTATTGTTCAACAGACTTGCCATTACACCTCTATTTCAAATATCTTCAATCGTGGATTGTTTCAGCATTTGGTTTTCGTGCACGAATATTGCCAAACTCACTTTTGGGGTATGCATCAACTGGCCGTAATGAAGCATAAAAGTCTGACTATTTGTAAAACCCTTCTGTCAATATTGTACAGATATTAAACTTGGCGTGTGGGCCTTATATTTTGTAGATTCTTACTTTGATTCTGAAAGAATACCTTAGATTTTGGTGTTATAGTTACAGGAAGGCTGGAAATACTGTTTATCAAGTTGCAATCTAAATCTGCCTCTGGTGAAGATTGTATAAAATATATTTCAAATGTGAATGTAAAGAAAGTTTTTCAACATTGTTCTATTGTTATTATTGAGATTATTTACAAAGTCTAGATAAAGTATGGAATGTGTTTTTTAAAAATATCCTCAAATTCTATATTGTATTAATTAAAAGAAAAGAAAATCTATATACAAAGAAAATTTCAAGTAACCTAGGTTCAAATATTTATGAGATATTATGCATAACCTCTGTTTTGAATTCGTTTTGCATTTTAAGTTTGTTGTGTTATTACTAGTCAAGTAGTTTTAAAGTACATAGGATTATTTTTTAAATAAAACTTGCTTCTGTTCCTTATTTGAAGTGCATTAATATTGTAATTTCTTTAAGTTTATTCACTTTTTATTAATGTGATTAGTTTGACTCGTCATGATTTTTTTAATGTGTTGTGAAATTCATTGGTAGAATTTATGTTATTAAAATGAATATAAGGATTAAATAAAAATTAAACAGTCAGAGGTAGTTGTCCAGATATGGAATGTCTTTGCATATCGCAATCTAGTCAGTAGCCCCATTGGTATACTCCCTGTGCCATTCCTGTAACTTGAGAGGTTTTTTAAGATAAGACCTCAATTATAAATTTGTGATTGTGTTTGTATCTGTGTCTTATGTACATGTGAGCTTCAGTTTATTTAAATTGTTTCATCTCTTCCCTAAAGTTACAATTTCTTTCCACAAAAAGAGTATGAGCTTTTTTACGGTGTATATTGAACTCATATTTATCAATTAACTTTCTATATAACAACAATGTAGCATAATTCTTTGCCAAATGCAAACTCATTTATAAGTGGTATGCAAATATGTGAAAAGTCTTTATGCAAATCTGTTTTAAACAAATCAAAAGTAAAATATAAAAAAAATTATTGCTTTGCTTTAGAGTTACAAATTTTGACATATGACTAAGCAAGGTATTTAAATTTCAAATAAATTTAGAAATTAAAAAATTTTTTACATAAGCAGTTCTTTATTATGACTCATAATAGCTTATGCAATTGTAAATATTACATTACCTGTAATGTCATGTAATATATTAAATAATGGGAGTTATCTTTCTAAATTACATGTTACTGAATATTGAAAGAAATGTCCTATATTTACTAATAGCTAATGACTGAAATACATCAGTTTTCTATTTATATGTATTCAAATGTTATATATATTGATAAGTTAGGCCTTAGTAATAAATATTTAAAAAAAATTATATTTGAATATATTTTAGACTTGAAAAATCTTGCTGAAGAAATCTAAGTACAGTTAAATTTTATAATTCCATAACACAGAAAATTCACATTGAGCACTTATGACTAAACCTAATTACAGTTGTTGAATAAATTTTTAAAAAGGTCTTGTAATTTGTATTTGGCAAATAATTTAATGGTGCAGTTTTCATTTCGTTCAGTTAAATAAAAAGTTTAAATTGTGGTGTTACTTACACTGTTTGTTTGATGTTTATGTTGCTTTACATATTTCAGTCTATTTTAATTACATTTAGCCTATTTCAGTTTGTTACTTAGTTGGCATTTTTAATGAGAAAGAGAATTATGTATGGATTCAATTTTTTGTTAAAAATATTTGCAAATTAACATTTTGACTTATGGAACGTTTATGGTGTGTATTTATTTTGTTTGTAAACATAAATTTTTTGATATTGTGCAGGTGTGAATATTTTTTTTATTTTCGTGTGTTGTAAATGTACAGTGTATTTTCTCTTGTGTCAGTGCAAACTGTGAAAGTGGTACCTCTGGTTGACAAGGCACTCTGTGCCTTAGTCCAACAAAAGACAGAGAACAGCAATAGACACTTTCCTGAATACTTTTTGTTGCCTTATCAGTTAGTTAATGTATGTGTTATTAATGCTGTCGACTTCGAATATGTATAACAATTTTTAAGTTTTAAATTGTGTATTGAAATGATCTCTCCATATTGTTATATAGGCACTATTGTGCAAGATTCTGTAAATATGTTTATAGAAGAAATGAAAAATATTTGCACTGGAGAAGTGCTACTTTGAAATAAAAAAAATGCCATAGATTTATTCATCAATTGAGATGTTATTGTGTTTTTATTGGTGCTCGTCAGCTTTGTCATCTTACTAAATTAAAAGTTATCACATTTTATTTATTGCAGAGTTTCGCAACTTCATACCTCTGTTTTGAAATAATACTTGTGCAATTGTGAGTGTGAGGGAAAAATAATATTTTCCAAACTCACCCATGTTAGGAAATTTATTTACTACTTCCTGTTCTGAGTCTATCTCTGGTCTTTACAGAGTCATACATATTCTATGCAATGTATTAACTATTAAACTAAATATTTAGAGAATTATTTTTAGTTAGAAAATGAAAATGTATATGTGTGTTTAAGATGCCGAAGTTAAAACATGTAATTAAATGTTATTTTTGCACTGCAACATTTATAGCAAAAAACTAAAAAAAAATAAATAAATAAATAAACAAATTTTGTGTGTGAAATTTTCATGATACTGCTTTGCCCATCCAAAATGTTGCTGTGTGCTTTTTTCTCTTGTATTTTCTTCTCAAGTTAAAGAATTTTCTGAAATACATAATGCTTATCTTGAATAAGAATTGCATCTTTAACTTCAAATTGTTAATCGAATATTCCTGTAAATATATTTGTGCTCTTCTATTAATAGATTAAAAGAAATATGTAGCACAATTTTCTAAAGCAACTAACTTTCTACATATAATTGGTAGAAATTTATTTTACAATAAATGCACTTTTCAATTGTTATGACAATTAAATATTGAATATTTTAGATATTTATTTTTATTGCATTTTTTAATGAATCCTGGATTAAGTCCATTTCATTAAGCTTGATCAGTGCCATTGACTTAAATTGTTTAGAGGTATGCATGGTTTACAAAAACTATTGAATTGTCATTTTGAAGTCATTTTTATTATAGAATATTAATGTTTGAACATAGACAATTAAATATAATTATTATGTTTCTAAAAATTATATATTTATTGTGCTACTTCGTATTAGAAGAGAAAAAATGTTATTGCAATTACAAAGTTTTGAACTTTGTGGTATTTCCTTCTAAAAGTTTAAATATATTTATTCTATTTAGAAAAATATGTTAGAAAAATGCCAAGTACTATTTTTAGCATTATGATTTTAATATTTGAAATTCCTTTTAGTTTTATCTTAAATTGATATGAAATTAAATTTAATCAAATCTCTTACTTGTTTAAATGTGCTTTGATTTTATTATAAAAAACTTTTATTAAATATACTGTTGTGTTCTCAATGTTTAAATAGCATTTTTTTCTTTAACCCCTTGGGAAAAATTACATTTAATTGATTGAACATAAATTTACTATCTGATATTTAAAATTCAAAATATTTTAATGGTATAAAATAATCATTTTTTGAATGACTTTTAGTAAAATGATAAAATTAAAGTGCCTAAAACTAGATGAATTGTTGAAATTTAATCTTATTTGTGCATGCATACCAGTATCACAATCAATTTCATTAAAATAACCACATTTTTAAGATATTACTCGTAAAAATTTTTAAATGAAAAAGTTATATTATTTCTAATATGCAGTTGATTACTAATATTGCAGTGAACCCATTTCTGGTGCAATCGTTTGTGTGTGTTTGAAGATGTTTTTATTTATTAATTGCCAAATATTACTGAAATATTTTGTTTTAGATTTTCAACTCAGCAATATTTTAACTTAGCTATCCCTTGATATTTTTTGTTTATTTATAAAAAATGTTTTCTGTATTTGCACTGTTAGTATGTTTCCAGTAATGTGTAACAAACATGTTAATTGCGTGTTACATATTGTTGTGCAAAAATCTTAGCACATGGACAGGTTGGCTTGATTTAACAGTTAAAAAAATTTACCTGGAGTGCCTTAAAGTGTGCTACTAAATTTATATTGCTTTGTGTAATGTCCACTGCATATTGTTTGAAATATTACTAGATGCAATGATGTACTCTTTAAAGAGTTGTTTTCACAATAATTTCTTTTCCTTGTGGCTTCTTACTGATGTCACTATAGAGCTATCACACAGTCTAATATCTGCATGTGTATCTTTTGCTTAAAAGAGAGTAGTAGATAAATGAATTTTTGAATATCATGTTTACCTGTTTGGTTGTTGATGAAGTCGTCCTTTAGTTTTTGCGAGCATTTGCATCATGTATGTATATAATATTCTCATTGAACAGACAATGTGCATGTTTTCGCAAAATTAAACATGAAGGAATACTGCTTTCCTTTTTTTATATTATACACATGTTTAGCTAACTGCTTCTATTAAGCCTGCCTGTCCATTTCGCCTTATGTATACTAACAAGTTCTGCACTTGTCATTTTCTCTATTGGTGAGAATGCCCAGTCAGTGTTTTTATGTGTTATATAAAGAATATGGCTCATAATAAAATGTATTCCCATTTATGCAAAAAGATGAAATATATATGGAATTGGTCTTTGTGGATATTTTACCCTTTGACTATAGAACTGAAATCTGCTCAAGTTTTTTTTTATAGTAATTAATTAGTTTTAAGATATTTAACATTGATTGTAATTACCAAAATAAAATAAAGGGTTTTAGTTTTTCTGTGAATTTCAAAAATTATAAATGCATTGACTGTAATTTTGAATTATATCTTCAATTAAAGCAATGTTTTTAATTGATTATTCATATAAAAAAAGTAATTAAAATATCCTAAATACAACTGCACTTGTTATATAACTGCAAGGCAATGGGGAAAAATATTATTTAAGTTAATTACGTTGAAACCTTGCAAAGTTCATACTTGTGTATTTACTATCTCTTAACTATTGGTTACATTTTTGTAATTTGCACAACTCTATTTGAATGCATTCTGTGTTGTATACATATATATCAAAACCTTGATGAAAACAATATGTGATGACTTCTACCCTACTGTAGCACAATTGTTTGTTGTAATATAGTACTGTTTAAGGTTTCTATGAAATATAAAATCCTTGCCTTCTCTCTTTATGAGACCAATTTGAAATGAAACTCGATTACATATTTGTTTGCATATCATAGATTATCTTCAAAATGTTCTCTCACATTTAGAACCTTTCTTAATTCAGCTATTGCTATTGTAGTCCTGCAATTTTTGATAAAGCAATCAAAACTATTATTGACTTTCAGAATATAGGCAGCCTTTGAATGTGAAAAATATATTACATTCTCTTTTTAGAAAATACTATTAGGAAGAGATAAATTTTGTAAAAATTTAGTGCTGTTTGTTATATAAAATTTAGCAAACTTTTTCCTTTTTGTTTCTGAAACATATATGAAGTATTTAGATTAACTTATTTTCCATGGCTGAATTTTTAAAATCTTAATATACTTTTATATATTTATCTTGTTAAAAATTTATGGTATTCAATTGAACTATTGCATAATTCCTCGTGATATTTCTTATAAATGATGTTATCTGTATTTTTGTTCTTGGTTTATTTCATAAAATTTGAGATGAGTAGTTATATTATTATAGTAAATATATAAAGTTTTTGCTCAAATACTACAAAGGCAATGTGTGTTTGTAAGGCATTAATGATATTCACTCCTGTTTTGGTTTCTTGTTTGGCCAGTACTATCACTATATCTGAAGTAAAGTTTAATCTTAACAGTTTTTATTTTTCCTTTTTTTATTGAAAAAGAAAACTCTTTAACTAACACACTTTGCCCTTGTAGGGTCTAGGTCTATTTTTTAGAAATATTAATGGGGATTTTATGTATCCCCATTAAAGAGTGTTCATTTCTTCTGTGAAAATGTTTTATTATATAGTTTGTAATTTTGTAAGATTTAATTTAAATTCATTTATTTTATCAAAAGATTGTAATGTGTCTTGGATAAAAAAAAAATGTGTTTATTTAACTTAATAAGTGACCTTTATATCCTTAGATAAGAAATTATAATTTTTTATATGTCGAAGTAGGCTGAAAGAATCTCACCCTACTTTTTAATTTATCAAAATACTGGCCAGTTTTATCACTTATATGTCAATTCCTTTTACAAATTAATTGCTGATTTCTGTATAAAATTAAAAGCTTCAAATAAAAATATTCATCCATTTGTTTCGTCTATTGATAAGTTTACTTTATAACCACTTAAAAGTGATCAAATAAATGAAATGTGAACAAAAATATAAATTTTTTTTCCTTGGGTTTTATTATAAAAGTCATAGCTTATACGACTTTCAAATTCATCATTAGATACAAAACATAAAAACAAAATCTACACAATTTCTATTTAAAAAATCAGTACATTAATTTTTTAGTGCTTTTTCCTAATCTGCTGTACCCTAAATATTTTTATCCATTTATAATCTCTAAGAAAAGTCTTTTTTAAGTCCTGCGTTAGAATTGGCGCAGCTTGTCTTTTTTGGACCTTGTGCCACAAAACTTAACCAACCAAGAAAGAGTTCCATCTATGCCAGTAAAGTGAAAACAATAGACGATCGCGGTGCCGAATTTTCACCTTTTGTGAAGTCAAAATTGGTTGCTTTATGGGGCGGTTATTTTCGTCGGCTAAAACCAGTATTAACCAGCTGTGGCGCTGAATTTTACCATACGGTCTTGAATTTTTTCCCCAGTGCCATGTATCTTCCGCGGAACTATTTCCACATGTGCCAGTTAGTGCAATATTGGTTCGAAATCTCCGGTGCATGCTATTTTGTTAATGTATTCCCTCCCTCCAAACATTGGAAGTTTATCTGCTAAAATGACACAATTTGTCTCAGATATTCCAATTCATGTCGTAGAGACACACTTTGAACATGACCCTTAGACTGGTGAAGGAACACATCTTGGTGTATAGTCCATTAATGTGTAGATTTCTGCAAATAATAGTGGCAGATAGTACCTTAGCAAATTTGTGATGTCAACCATAAGGCAAGCCGCACACTGAGGGAGCAAATTTCCAGCGCGAGCGACATATCGAAAAGTACCACACACTGAAGCGACGGCAGTAAGATCTCATACATGCGCAATACATCTGAGCGGGTGTCTTCTGTTTCTGTGAACTTGTGCCCTTTGAACGTTGTTATTAAATATTTGAAGTTTGAAAAAAAGGGGGGGGATGCCAATGGACACATTTTATTCCAAAATATGTTTCATGGAGAGAACACTTTGGTTGCAAAGTAATAGGCATTTAATTGCGATATATTTGGGCATATGTAAGTACAATTGTAGTTAATCATGTGCAAACATACACATGATTTATATATATTTTTTGTTTGTGGAATAAAACACGTGTATGATGTGATAAACTTTTTAATTTCTTTTAGATAACATTACAAAAATTGTTCCAATTAATATATAAATTCCTAAAAATTTATCAAGGTCCCAAATTACAACATAAAACTAATATATAAATGAAAACTGATTATTTGAGTTTGTAATATAAAATATTGAAAATAAAATTAAACTTCAGGATGTAAAAACATTTCCTGTTCCTAAATTGCTATCTTCAGCAATTTAGGAACTACAAGTCCTAATTACCTTCCCTTAACCAATGCTTACTATCTCCTATATCTTAATCAGTTACTATCTCCCTCAGCAGGTGGCGCAATTTAGTTATCCGTTGTTAATACTCCTGCATTTGAAATCTTGTAAAATCAAAATTAAGAGTTGTAATTCATCATTTACTGCTGTTTTGCGAATGGATTGGCACAATAAGTTTTTGTTTTATTTTTACTGGATATGAATCCATGGAAGTCTTGGAAAAAAATCATGGTTCCTAAATATTTTATTTCTTCTAATTATTTCAAAGTTTTTGATGAAGTTTTCTGAAATTTCTCAGCAGATAAACTATTATTCAACTTCTGTGATATTAATTTAATAATTGATTTTAATTTATACAAATCAATCATTAAATACAATACACAATTTTTCCAATAAATTATAGAGAAAACCGCAAATTTAAATGTTTGAAATATGTTACCTTTTTATTAATGCTTTAATATGATTTTAATAGAAATTTATTACATAAATACTCGTTATTTATATGATAGTCTAAATACATTCCCATTTAACAAATTAAATTTCAGTGCATTATATTAATTATTGACATTATTTTAAGATATATAAAAAACTTAATATGAATATACTAATTTATTTGTCTATTGAGAAGTAATTTTTCTAAATCAATTAGTCAATTGAATTTTTTTACACTACTGATTAATTACAAACTCTTGTATGGTAATGATAGAATAACTTTTAAAAATATTTTAATAAAAAGAAATCACATGGCAACATTTTATATTAGTAAAAAGTTTATTTATAATTTAAATTTCAATATAAGATTTTAATACAAAACTACAAATAGTATCTTTATCACCAACATTCATTATACACTATTTACATATCAATTAAAGATTAGTAGAAGAAAAGTAGTAATTTTTTTTTCTCATAACTAAAGTCAATAAGGCATTTATAACTCAGAAATGACTGCTGAGATAACCACAAAATCTTCCATAAAATCTAGAATAAAAAATTAATAAGTTAATGGCAAGTTTCTAAATGCTATTCAAACAATTCATTTGGTAACAATATATTATGACAAAACAATACAATAATTATGAAAAATTAGCATTAATCTTGAACTGTTGTCTGGTGCATCGATATATGGTGGATAACCTGATGTCCTTTCTATTTCTGTAAAGGACAGCTTCGTGAGAACTGTGAGCCGATTTATGTAACCTTTGGTGCTATGTGATCCATGCCTATGATCTTATAGTGCCACCACAATTAAAGTGGCTTAATAAAGCCTCCAACATCTTTAGCAAACTGCTAGAGTATTAAACTCAGTAACTATAATGCTGAGGGGACCATCTGCTTAAGAATTACAATCCTACTTTTATGGATGAAGAATTACCAAGAACTAAAACCCCTCCCATGCAGGTAAAACCTTTGAGGTACGTATGTCTTAATAAGTTAAGGAAACCAGACTAAATAAACTGAAGGAATAGAAATGACTCCTTTAGTACCAGTGGTTTAGTCCTTAGTAATGTGGATACATTTGGAGAAGAGCATGAAGTCAATAGTAGCACGACTGCCTCTTCAGGCAGAATAAAGATTAAGAAAAAGTCATTTGCGGCAAAGAAAAGAAAACTGATTCAGGAGTTAAAACTCGCCAAGGACACTTGAGTTGAAACCCCAAGCGAAAAAGTGAGTTGATGAATCTTGAAGGCTGGTAGGAAAGACAGGAATGAAGCTAAAACTTACAGGGTGATTCTTATGGCAGTCAAGATGGATATTTCCAAATGGACATCCTGAGAAGCACCCAATTAGAGGTACAAGTTTTAGAATTGGAATTCCTTATAACTAAAATCATTGGTAATAACAAGAGTTACATACATAATTTCTTATCTTGTAAACTAAAAAATTGGGCTTTACTAATAACTGTAAAGATATGGAGAGTTCTAAGTTTCTGAAACTGACTAGGTAATATTAATTCACAGCAGAGGCAGCAATCATTGGTGGGAGAAGCAAGGAATCTTGTCAAAACCATGAAAATTATTACAAAACTACCAAAGGTCTATTGCAAACTTGACCCTAAAAAGTATTGAATAAAATCCAGATATAGAATGGTGGATTGATATCACAAGTGAATTGGACATCCTTCACTTGAAGAAAGACTCATCAGGGCAGACAATTATCCTTAACATGCCTGAAATTGATATAGCTATACTTGATGGAAGACGATATACATTTTATATCGGACTTCACCAAGTGTAGGCTAAAGTTCTTAATAAAGCCTCTAAGGATGATGGTTATGAAGTTTCTTCAAACCAACATCTATAACAGGAATAAAACCATCTATCTCAGCAGGAAATTCCAGACTGAGGATATACACCCAGCCCTAATTTAAGAACCATAGCTTGTCAGACAGAATTAGTAACCTTAAAGGAACTAAGGGAAAGTTAATTTATAATTTAATAAAAATGTTAGAACATGTACTCTTTTGCATAAAGATATTGTTTTACTTCTTAATGAATTCATTCATACAGCTCTTACAGTGGTGAAAATCAGACTTAACATAGACGGAGTTGACAGAGAAACCTTTTTTGATTTGAGCATGCCTTTCCTATGAAGAAAAGACATACCTATTCGGATTAAACTAAGAAGTCTTGTTTTGAAAATAAATTGTGGGCTATCCTCAAAATGTACTGTGATGCTCATCATTTGGCCAATGTAGGTATACACAACATAACCATCATAACTATGTTTTTAAATATCTAACTTTGAAATTATTTAAGTAAATAAAAAGTATAATTGCAAAACGAAATTTAGGCCTGACAAATATCAACTAAAAGCATATACAATTGATAAAAGAATGAGAAATTAATTTAAAAAAAAGTTACTTCTTAAGATATAAATGAACATTATTCTAATATAATTTTTATAAAAAAATTTACAGCACACCTCTCCGATTGTGTTAATTTTAAAATGAAAAGGGAAAATCCTTTATCAAAAGCTAATTACTTAAATATGCATTCAGAACTTTCACAAAGTTTTAAGTCTCAGAAAAATTGACATAAAATTTATTTATGAGTTTACTAAAAATTGTTGTAAGCTAATTTCACTGATGAAGCTTTCTCCTTGAGTCATTCCTTGATATTTTATTTTGAAATAAAATAAATGTTACACGCAACTGTGATTTTAAACTAAAATCTATATTTTTAAATTTTTTATAAACTGTATATATATATATAATACTCCTATTGATCACATTTGCAAAAACTTTTTTTTTGAAAAATAATATGCACAGTTCATTTCTAATACTAATAAAAAAATTTCAACTAGATTAATTCTACCAAACCTGTAATTATCATTTACATAGCAATTTGAAAATTAAATAGAATAAATCCAAGGATAAAATTATAATAGACAATTTATAAAGGTAGAAAAATTCAAAAGTAGTTCATTGATAACTTACCACACTTTTTCAACATAGTTTCCGGGAAATATTCCAAAAACTCCGGTACGTACTGATGTTCCTACATACCATCCATCATCACATATTTCCACTACATAAATAGTATCTCCTTCAGCAAGCTCAAGCTCATCAGTATTCTGGGGTGTATAGCTATACATTGCCCTATACCTAAATATAGAATAAGTAAACTAATTTTAATAAATGTATAAAACTATTAATAAAGCAACTTTAAATATTAAAAATGAAGAAACATGTATTGATATATTTTAATTTAAGCACTTGGCTTGGTCGTGAACACATTGTTTTCTCTTTTATTCAACCATAGAAAATATTATGTAGAGAAAATATAACAAAAGTAGTCTGTTTTAAAAAAAGATAAATACTTACATTTAAGTATTTCATAAAAGTCTATAACCAAACATGAATATAGTTCTTTGTGCTGTTGCAATATATAAATAATATCCACTGTTACTATAAATTATATGATACATATAAGGTCACCCATTTGCAATTTCTTAATCTAAATTCCAAAAATAAACATCAAATAGGAACTTTTTTATTACTGCCAGTTACTTCATTAAATTAAGAATCTTCATCATTTTTTTCATGAAATTCAGCATTTGACTTCAATATGTTTGCCTTTCATAAGGGGGGAAAAATTTTAGCAAATGTTTTTCAATAACAATGATTCCATGAAATCTTATCAAATTTTTGCATTTATTTAATAATTTTGTCATCATTTCTAATATATGGACTCTAAAATTAGAATCATCTCATTTATTATAAATCAAAATTTTGATTCTGGTAACTTCATTTGTCTAAGCACAGAAAAATGTATCTCACTTTTAGAAAATATTAATATTTCAGATAAATTTTTCGTTTCTGAATATAACAGCAACAATTTATAAAATCAGGGTTTTGTATTCATAAAACAAATATGTTCCAAATACATTTCTTATTGAGTTTAGCAGAAAGAAGAAACATAAGATATAATTTACTTATGTTAGATTACTATATTTGATAATGCGAGATACTGTTTATCACACAACTTCTGTTTGAAAAGCAATTAAAAATTTAACCTTTGAAAGTTTCTCAAGTAATATTAAGTGAGAAAACTACAACGAAAAACTACGTTAAAGAAAACCATGCAGAAATGGGGATTTCAAAATATAAAAAGTTGTAAATACATAGACAAAATTTGTTTGTGAAAGCATTAAATACATAATAAATTTGTAAGTGTAAATAACTATACTGTAAAGCAGATACTAAAAATGAATTTTAATGCACTTTGAGCGATGAAATAACATTAATTTGCATAATGGATACCATATTACTGAACTATACAGGAGCAAGAAGAAAAAAATTGCAAAGACATCTATGATCCTATAAACATACAATAAATCCATGCCATCCAAGGCAGGAATTCAAGTTTAATGCTTTTATACATTCTTAAAATTGTTAGATTATCATTAAGAGAAAGGCATAACTAAAAGGTATGTTATTTCTCAGAATATACAAATATTTATTTATTACACACAAAAAAATTTTTTATAATTGTAATCACTGATTTTTGAAAAATCTCATTTCCATATAAAGTTAGACTAGAATCATCCAATATTTAATTGTTAATGTTTTACATATTATAACATTCAATGATTAATGTTTTACATAAATTGAAAATCTTGGCTATTTAAAAAAGTTAAAATCTAAGTTAAGTTAGTTTCATTTGGTTGAGTGTCAAAGCAAATGACACTGCCTATTATGTACACATATAATGATATAAAAAATGTAAAGCATAAGTAGCACATTATTCTTTCCTATTCTATAAAATATTTTCGTTCATAAACAATAAGTTACACTCACATAACAGGTTCAACCAGACTGCTGCTTTTCTTGCCCTGATTTTGAAATCTGCTGTTTCCATTGCTCTAAAAAATTGATGAAGATAAGTTATTATATATAGAAATTCAAATTCTTATAAAATCTGTTATGATATCACAGTATTTAGGGGTTTTTTTCTCAATTCTTTTTTATATTAATGTAACAATAAATATTAAATGTTGGTTAAATAACAACTTTGAAGAAGTCAATATCAACACTTAAATCATAAAAACAGTACAAACAAAATATTTCCAGCAATATTTTATTATTATATTTCAAGTGGATTTTCAAGCAATAATAATGTATAATTAACTTATGTCAGTGTCTGTATTGCTTTTAAATTCTAAAAATATATAAACTATTTTAACATAATTCAATTTAAATTATTCTTAAAATTTAAGATTTTTAAGTCAAAATATAATTGAAATTCATTCAAGTATCATAGAAATTAGTTTATATAATTTAACAGATTAAACTTATACACAAGGCTGGGAAAAAACTACAAAAAAATGATGATTAGGTTTGATAAAATCAAAAATGGATTCTGAGCCACTACAAACATTCCAAGTCTAAGGTGGGATTTGAACCCACAAACTGTGTGCTGAATCATAGGCAATATCATTGACCATTTGACTACCAGCTTGGTTTGTCAATCAAATTTAAAAATGTGTTAATAAAATCTAATGATTTTACATGGCAATAAAATTTTTAGTAAAAAAAATAAGCACATAATATTTTTTTTAATTTTTTTCATATAAAAAATTTAGTTACATAGTTCATATTTTTCAACATATGCATATTTTAAAAATTATATACAGTACACATTTTAATTATTTAACTTCAATATGCAATAAACAATTACCATAGCAGGACTTGAAATGCTGGATATATGAGAAGATGGAGAATTCGTACTTATTTTCAAGATTCCTTCTCTTGAACTTGGCCTGCTACTAAACATTGAACAAATATTAATCAGATTTAAAATTAAGATCTTTACTTAATTTTGAATATACAGTTAAATTATTTAGCAAAGTATTACAAAATTCATGTTTTTTCAATTGAAAGAAATTATCAAAAGAAAACAGAAATAAATGTATATGATGCCTTTAAAATGAATTTAATGTTTTTATTTTCTAATGTTTAGTAACAATACCTGTTTAGTAACAATCATTTCAATATAAAGTAATTTTAGTTGTTTCATCTATCTTGATCATTGCAAAATGCCTAATTATTTCTATAATGTTGAACAGTTGGCAAAGTTTCAGAATGTTTGAGCTTTCAAAATTTTTCCATTCTAATTTAATCTCAAGTATGTCATATGATTAGAAAGAAAAATAATACATCATTGCATACATTATGTTGTACATATTCAAATTGTTCAAAGATAATTAACCTAATTTTACTTTTAAATTAGCTATTTTTTCCCATTGATACTATTTAAATAAAATTAAAAAAAAAATTTAACATCTTTGATACTTAAGTAATTTAAAATGTGAAAACTGTTACACACAAAATGAATAAATGTTATGTATAAATATTAAAAAATTTTAATTTTTGAAGGGAGTAAATGATGGAACTAGTTTAATAAAAATAAACAAGAAGTATAAATATTTTATAATTAGTATCACCGTTTTTTAATAATTTTGAATAATGAAAACTATTAAATGTTTCAAAATAATTAATTTTTTTTAATTAAGAGTTAATCTCTTTAAGTTATCTGATTTCCACGAGTTGTCACCAAAAATGTCAAAACAGTGAGATTCAGGCCAGCAAAATGGAAAAGTACACTTTTAATTTAACCTTCACAACATAATTTCTAAAAATTGTAACTATTATGTATGTAACTAGTCATTATAACAACCATTTTGTATATTAAGATACAGAAATAAAAGTAGACATTGCAAAATAATTAAGCAATATAAACAAGGAAAAATTAAATTCTAAAGTATGACAATTCTAATATTCTTTTTGCACAGTAAGAAATAAATAAATTTTTAATAAATAAAGAAGAATTTCATTTACTGCTTTTTCTCTTAGATTTATTCTTGATGTGAATTAAATATAAATAATGATAAAAATATAAATCCCATATTAATAAAATAATTCCAGCCTTTTTAGATGTAGTGTTAAATAATCTGTATATTATTCTCATATAAAATGCTTAAAATTTACTGCTGCCAATAAATTTCTTTATATAAATTTTAATTTAAAAATATATGAACACATTTTTAATATACCACTCATTTACAGCTATTTTTTTAAAATTTTTTGAAAAATGGCTCTAAAATAAACTAATTTAAACTTGATCCTTTTTTTCACTTATAAGTTTTGTATTAATACATTTACATTGGGAAATTTTAGTTTTAACTACACACACACACTGGGTTTTACACACTACAATATTTATCACATTAAGTTGATAAATATTTTTATCAACTTATTGTGATGTAAGTAAATAGAAAATTCTTTCAAATTCATTTTTAATAAATAAACAACAGCAACAATTTATAAAATGACTTCGAATAGGGAAGTATAAAATTATATTTAATACAAACAAATTTGCACTCTATTTGCAAAATTGGATTTGCACCTTAAACAATATGTGACAACCAAAACAATTGTTCACATTTCTTTTAAAAGTGCAACAAAATTAAATTTTGAAATTATAATATTTCATAAATGTAATATGAGAATATTCTTAAAATTTTAATTTTATGTTTAATTTATTCAAAATCCTAATTTTGCTCGTGTGTAGCTTTATGCCAAGGCAATAAAGGATGTTTTCGTGCTACTAGCTGATAATGCGAGACCACACATGGTTCGCATCATGGATGCTTATCTTGAGTAGAAATAACTGATATCATGCTGTGGCCAGCTTGATCACCAGACCTAAACCTAATTGAGAAAGTTTGGAGACGCTCTTGGATGCATATACCTATTCTCAATACACCTCCTTGGACCCTAGGCACTCTTTCAACTGTTTTGGAAAAGCAATGGCTTGCACATACCACATGATTAATAGACTGCATAATTGACAGCATGTTTCTGGAATGGTTCCAAACTATGATTTATGTGGAAGGAAATGTATCAGCGATTACTAGTACTACAGTTAAAATTTTCATTTATCATATAAAATTATTGCGGTTATATAAAAGCCAATAAAAGCACTGAATTGCAGTTGGTTTCTTTCATAAAATTTTTAAAGGATGTGGGATGTATCAATCCATGATTTCTCAAATAGAAGAAAATTCAGTATTCAAAATCACAAATGCCACTGACTATATTTAAAATGTCTTAAAGAGAAGAAAAATAAAATAATTTTGAAATAAAAAAAGAAAAGACAAAAATATTTTGAAACTTTTTGTCATCAAAAGAAAGAGAAAAGAAAACAAACCAATCAAAAATATAATCAGTATGATTACTACCAGATTTTGCCAAAGTTAATTTTTAACTGTTTTAAATTTTGCATAATTTCAAATAGCAACATTCATAAATATAGATACATATATATATTTGCATCTGGAAAACAAAGGAAACTTCGTTACTTTATTACAATCTGTCACTTGTGATGCTCAGAATTTATTACTCTCTGGGAACAATCATATTCTCTTTTGTTTTTATAACTAAATTTCAAAATTAGAAAATTTCTATAAGCAGACTTATATTAACATGTCAAACTTAATATTAACTAATGGGTTCTAACTTGACTCATAATACCAAATGAAATTTTTCATATATCATTTCTTATAATGAAATGAACTAAATAATGTTTAATGCTGTAAGTATTCAAGAGTTACAGTAAATGACTAAAATAGATTCGGTTGTAGATTAAAATACTTACTGAAGTGAACCGTTAATTGAATTAGGTGAAGATAAAGGAGTTCCTGTAATAAATTAATATATATGGAATTCACATATGAAATTTTAATTATTACTGGATAAAGCATAAAATTATGTCATTAAAATACTCTAAAATAATAACATTATACCAGAAAATAAATAAAAGATTAAGAATTCATGAAATTTTATTTCAAATTATATCATATGATGCTTTTTATCAGTTATAATAAAGATAAAAACATTGATACTTGTGGCAAAATTTAATAAATGTAAATTTAAAGTGCAACATTTTTCCTTGAATAAAGTTTAAAAGAAGATAAATAAAAATTTTTTTAGTTTAGTTAGTTACACAGTAATTTAAAACAAAAGACTTAAATGTTAACATAAAATTAAGCATTAAAAACATTAAGTTTAAAAAAAGTTTAAAGTGAACGATTAATGATTTAGTCTTCATTTTAGTAGATATAGGTTTAATATGGAATAATATCGATTTAATATTATTGTTAATAATAATATTTTATTAATATATACTTAAAACTGCGGATCTTGGTCAAATTAGCCCTTGGAGAGGAAAATAGTGCAAAAATTGTTTGTAGAGCATCCAAATAAAAATATGGAATAAGATTTCATTACATTTTTGTACTTTTATTATCTTAAAAATAATAAGAATGTTAAATGAATAGATTATGCGATGAGAAAAAAATGCATATCTACCAAAAATGATTAGTTTCCTTTAATAAATAAAATAATAATTTTATAAATATTTTTATAAAAATCTATAATAATAATTTTTAATTTATATGACAGACACATGAAATTAATTTTAAGGAAATTATAATGGTGGCACCTAATTTTTATGAAAAAGTGTTAGCAAAGCATTTGTTAAGTAACTAATATTAACATTTTGAATTTTCAGTCACATAGAAAATAGTTTACTTATAAAATGCATGCATTTAAAACTGAAATTGAATACAAAATTTAAGAAATAAATGTTATTAAGATTTTAAAATCTTTTATTTATTACAGGAAGTTTAATAAGAATTTCAAAATCACGAGTTATCTTTTTTTTTCAATATTTGAACAGTTTTAAACATTTATCTGATTATATAAACGGAAAATAGAATATAAATTATTCTATATCTTTATTCTACTTTATGCTAATATTTATGTTTTAACAATATTTCATTTTTTTAAGATCTGACAAGAAATAGAAGTTGTCAAAATAATTTATTCCACATTAAAACTTTCAACTCTTTTATCAAAAAGTCAAAAATATTTTGTAATATTTCAGTAGATCAAGAATTCTGTGCTATTTTAATTCTTTTTTATAATATTCTTCAACAGTGAATTTTTATTTTATTTGCATACAATATTTTATGTATCTTCTATAGCATTCCTTAATAGTTTTAGATGATCTACAGACTATGCAGCACGAATATTTTCTTTTTCATTTTTTTCATCAGATAGTTTTATCTTTTAATTAATTTGATATAGTTGATATAATTGCATATACTTCATGGCAAGTTAGCAATACAAATTGATAACCAAATGATTGAATAACAGACTTCTCTATGTATTGTTCAAATGATTTTTTATGAAGATCTCAATTTCAGTGTTACTAATACTTACGTTTTTCAGCTGGTTCTTGCAATACATGCAAATAAGAAACTGGAATAATTCCTTTTTGGTTCTTGAATTGAGCTTCATACCAGTTGGAATCTATTCTTCTGAGTAAGGATACAGTATCATGCTATGGAATAGATTAAATGAAACAATGAACAAAATATATTTCACATCAATAAAACAGTAAATCATAGGTACAATAAGGTAGATATTCATCTTTACTATATTTAATTAATAACTTATTCAACTTCAATAAATATAATTTTAAAATTATTCATGTGTAAATGTATGTATTGCCAATGTACCCTAATGTAAAGATTAATAGAATATGATATAAATCCATGAATTGAAAATTTCAAAATACATATATTTTCAACAAATTATATATTGCAGAAAATAATACACCATTCAAATATTAATGTAATTTTTTTTGACAAATTTATAATTAACATACATTACAGTTAAATTTGTTTTGCACAGTCCTTTTCTATACCAATTTTCGCATGAATTTAATTATGTAAGATGTTTTTACATGATATGATTTTTAATAATCTTGGTATTATGACATCATTATAATGTTAACTTATTGTACTTCAAAAACATGGATTTAAATGCACATATTCAAGAAACTGTATTTAAAATTATTAATGAATTTCAGATAGTATTCTGAACATGCTCAAACTAATAATCACAATTTATATAGCTAAAAATGAGAAATAATAAACAGTATTTATATTATAATAAATGATTAATCAATAAATTATATTATGTAAATCTATGTATGTTTTAAATAGGGGAATTTAATCTAAGTTGTAATAAAATATATATTATAAATATACACATGCAACCTTTGTATTAAAAACCGTTTCTTCAGTTCATAGAAATTAGAATAGATAATTCAAAGAAAAAACATACTTAAATAAAATGAAATTGTACATTTTCAAGAAATTCATAAATAAAAAAGTTAAAATTAATAATGAACAATAGGAAATTACAAGTATTTTTAACATAATATTGAGTCATTATGCAATTAATTATTGATTAATTCATAAACAAAGATAGTAATTTTCTAAAGTTATGATAATTTGGTTAATTATCATCATTTATAATGCATTAAAAATCAATTATACACATACTAAAATATAAACAAAACTTTAAAACATAATGGTAGGAAGTAATATACGCGCCTTCTTTACAAATTATAAAAATATATCAAACTATGATTGATATTTCCAGTTTTTTGAATATGTGATTCTCCAACATTTACAGTAATTTCACATTTTTCTGATTTAAATGATCTTTAGAAAAACACATTATAAATTTGAAGAACAGTGAAATTTCCAAAAATATACTCTTAATCATTTAACTTTCAGCATATTCAGAAAAAAAAAATCTGTGGCACACAGAATAAAATGCTATAATATTTTAATAACCATAAAATATACTTTAATTAATAAAGTGCATTTCATTTTAAAAGTTGTATTTAAATGGTATGTTATATTGTCATTTCGTTAGATTTAATAAACTAGGCAAGTGTTGCATATATATATTGGGTTGGTGAGGCGGTTCGTCTCGTTTGTTCAAGTTTTGAACCCTCTGTCTTCTGGAGGATTAGCCATCGTCCATCGGCTGAGTGGGGTAATGACTCGCCTGGTCAGGATACCGGCTGCTGGAACGATTGTGTTTTCCCTGCCCAATTGGGGATTTGACTGTCTCCCAGTGGTAGGTCTGTTATGCAGCAGATATTAAAGGGGCTTACACTCACTCCGCGAGTAGGCTGTCTGCCTGCGACATCGAAAT
>JAPDSC010049182.1:176686-195333 GCA_026290005.1 Latrodectus geometricus
AAAAAAACATTTATTGCTAAAATGATTGTGTATCACTTTTTTATTAAAAAAAGTCAAATACTTTTATATGACTAATACAATATTTTAAACTAGAAATTATATAGTTAATATTAAAATCTAATATCACAGCACAGAATTAGTCAATTTTTTTTAACTATGAATTGTTATATCTAATATTAAGAAACTAGTTAGATGAAAAATAGATAAAATGGGACACTTTAGTCATCAGGTTATTATAATCTATATAACTATGAAATTGTAAAATTAAAAATATTTAATCACTAACCCAATAAAAGTCATTACACTAATAAAAATCACTAAGGTTATGTTTTCTAAGATTGATTAGATAATCACTTTTGAACTATTATAAATATCCAAGCTTAAGATGGAACTACAATATATCCAGGTCTACAAGAAAGTTCTGTGCATTTTTAAAAAAAAGAGCAAAATAAGTTTTTCATGTCCTGGATCTTAATTGAATAATGTAGTAGTCATCATTGTTTATGATTTATTGCCAATGTCTGAGCAATTTGTAACCCCATTTCTGAAATGTTCTCGTTTATATTTCAAATTTTCAGATATTCTATTCAGCCAAGACTGAGACAAAGGTAAATTTATTTACCACAATTTCACTATAAAAAGAGGAAATCAGGTAAAGTTTTTAAAATCTAGACATTTGCTTCAGAAAGAAATGTCAAAGTACATTGGAAAGTAAATATGGCTTATTTCTTTACACTATTTTTGAGAAAATAATTAACAATGGCAATTAATTTAAATAAGCCATATGCAATGGGGATAGCATTCTTTCTAAAAAATATTTGTACACCTCATAAATCAATCATTTTATAATGTTCTTAAAAGTAATGAAAATATAAAATTTAAAAATTAATTTAATATGAACTATTTAGATATTTATTAAACAGACGAAAGTTTGCCATCATAAAGCAAATTTATTTTCAGATGAAAATTTACACCAGCTATAAATTAAACTCTTGAGAGTGCAGTTTGGAATAGTGTTTTAAATATATATATATATATATATATTGTCTTAATTAAGATAAAATTAAATATAAAATGAGAATTTAAAGTGATTTGCAAGAGAAAAATACTAAACATAAAACTCTTATTTTGAGTTGAAAGGTAATAAAATTTCAAAATGATACATAATTGCTGACTTAACAATAAACCAAATGTGAAAATGAAACTTCTATTATAATTTAAAAAAATATAATTAGTACTATTAAAAATTTGCATTTTACACAAGTTTAAATGTTCAATGATATTGGAAATTTTACAACAATGTAGACTTTTTAAGCACAACAAGTAAAAATAACAAATTAATTTTAATTTACTTACTAGTAATGATTTTATTGGATGTATATGTAATTCCATTTGTATTAGGATAATCATCCTTTTTACCGTCTACTGGTGATGACATATACAACATTGTTCCCTCTGATTCAGAGCCATTTCTCTCTGACTAATAAAAATTTAAATAAATTACATTCTTTAATTATATACACAGCAATTAGTAAATCTTATTTATAAATACAATTAGGTATATAAATTATTTATCTACATTAAACAACTGGACAGGGGAAGCAAATAAATAAAAAAATAAGGTTAATCTTTTCTTGATGAAGATTTTGGGATTATAAATCAGTACATCAAAAACCTAGTATAAGAACATAAATTCTTTTCAAAAATAAATATCAACTGTATTTAGCAAATAATACAATTCTTTATTAATTGGACATGAGAAGTACTCTATAGTATTTATTGAAATTATGTAATTATCAGCTTAAAAAATGTTTGATCCTGATATCTGAATAAATTCATCACACACACGATTGATATAAAGGAACAACTTTGATATACCCCCCAAAAATTAAGCGCCAAATCTGGCACTCCCTACGGACTTTTTAGGGTTGCTGTTTCTTATTTTTTTGTTACCAATTTAGATTTTTTCAGCTTTTAGGTTTTTGCTGTTGCCAAATTTGGTATTTTCTTGTATTTTGTACCATTTTCTGAGTTTTTTTTTAAAAAGATTTTTATGTATTAATTATTTGTATTTAGCAAGAATCCATCTTGGCGAGTAAAAAAGGCGCCAAAACAGGTATTATAGTTGGTGAGGGGAGAAAAAGTCGCCAAATTTCCTGTTTGGAGGGGTATATCAAAGTAGTTCCGATATAAAATAAGATACCTTCGTAAAAGTTTAATTATTTTTTGAAACTTATAATTATTTTCATAAGACCTTCAAAATTTATAATTTGTTGAAAACAATGCTTATTTACATAAAAGGTTGAGTGACTATTACCATTATTCAAACAGTAGTGGACATTCTAAGGAGAAGAAAATACTTTGTCTCATACAACAAGATTTAACAGTAAAAATTTATACTATTAACTTTGTAAATAAATTGAACATTTTGTTGTTACAGTTGTACAATTTAATTATTCACTTCCTTCTTAAAAAAGGGAAATAAGAATGTGGATAAAAGAATAGAATAATTAAGGAAAAAATTGAAATCAACTTTTGTGATATAAAATCCTTTTTAAAACATTAGTTACAATGTTGTTGTCAGAAATTATTAAATAACCGTTTAAAATAATTTAGAGATAACTTTCAAAAAAAGTTTAGTTCTCTGTTTTAAATTCCTCTTGTTAGTAAACATTTTAAAAAACTCTCACTAATAACTTTTAAAATTGTTATTAGCAAGAATTTTGTAAAAGAGGCACTAAATTCATAAATAATAAAGAAAGAACATTTGCTATTTAAATATTTTTATCTTTTAGAAATTCTTTTTCCTCATACAGTTTATATTTTCTTTTTATTTATTAATTAGATATTTTTTCCTTATACTTATTAGATAAGGATAGTGTGCATATGATAAAATAATAATAAATGATTTTCAGTTGTTCACATACAGGAATGTGTAGATATATTATATAAATATAAATTAAAGTATTAAAATATAAATTATTCACAAAAATAAAAACATAGAATTTTAAATATTAGGAAATTCACTAAAATGTGGTTAAGAATTAAAGACATTAATAATATAGCATAGGCATAAGTTAGAAAAAAAATATATATAACACATAATATATTATCCTATATATCATGTGATTTCAGTTTATTTTTGAAATATGTTTTAGTTTTGAAATAAACAATATGAATGACATAAAAATATTATTTAAAAAAAAATGACACAAATTTATTTATATTATTCTAGTTACTATCAGTTTTTAAATACACAGAATTAAGAATTTTCTTACGTAAGATAAACTTCTATTTGGTGACCAATGATTTTCAGAGATTTCAATGTGGCTATTTGGTTTGTTTTCTGTAAAATAAAAAATAATATTAACAAGTATAATTTTATTTTGAACAAATTAATTAAACATCATTATAAAATATGATAGGAAATTTACAAAAGGTTCCATACACACTTTTTACATTAACACAAAAACACTTCTCAAAATAACTTTTACTTACAGAAATATGTAAAATATTTCATTAAATATTGTCTTTATAAGAATTCATCATTTATAAACTAATAAATAAAATAGAAAATATTTATAATATGTATTTATTTATTTTTATCTATGAATGTGAGTTTGTTTGATGGTCAATACATAGTTGAATAATAGTTTTCTACATCAAAATTTCATTTTACTTTATTATCAATACCAATTCAACTATTTGATTTCATCTTTTATTTTAAATAAATAAATCAAATTAAACTATAAAGATTTTTGAAAAAATAATTTAATAATGCTTTTAAAAAATATTTTAAGTTACACAATTTGGTTTTAATAACAAAAATATAAGATTATTTCCTAAACTCTCTTTGCATACAAATAATTTTCAGTATTTATGTGTTATGACAATTTCTTATATATGTGGCCAAAACTGACAACTAGATAAAATAATATAACAACTACCTAAAAAAACCTAGATGCTAACATAGGTTATAGAAGATGCTAAAATAAAGAATATTATATAAGTATTATTTAAATCGTGCTAGTCCAGCAAATGAAATTGTCATTTAAAATTTTTATTGCCAAATATTGTCATTGTAGTTATATAGTACTTAAGTACCTATTTTTTAATCAATATCAAGCAGTATAATAAATTTAATTCTTGTAATTATTGTTATCTTTGATTTTTTTAATAATTCAGAGAAAATCATTTTATTGAAATAATATAGAACTTTTAAAGTTAATTAATTTTTTTAATATTTTGGTGAATAAGAATTTTTTTTTCTTAAAAGAAGAAAACCAATACATTGGAAAATGAAAAACATACAAGTCTAAAAACATAACTTTTCAGTAGAATAATTAAATACATTTACTGATTTTATGATATAATGTATTAAAAAAAAAAAAACTAAATGGGATACTCTACATTATAAAATAAATGCTCTTAAATTTTAAATACTAAAATAAATAAAAATGACATTAAATTTGATAAAGTTGCAAAATATCAGATGAAATTACATTATTTTTATAGAAACAAATCATGTTAATTTTTATGACCTTTACTTAGGTAACCCATTTTCTTCCATTTAAATATTTTTAAACATAAACCTCACAAGCATTTATTAATTATTCAGTGTTAAGAACATCTTTATTCCATATTTGCCTTACTACTTTGTCTCTCAATATATAGTAAAAATTTCTTAAGCATTTTTTTTCGAGAATTATTTAAAAATATTGTAAAAAGATTTGTATAATTAGCAATAATTTAGATTAAATTTGAATTCATATGGCTAAATAAAGAAAATTTTACTATTTATTGTTAATTCACAAATCTAAGGTAAAATGGCAAATTTTCTATAGTACTTTGTCTCTCATGGAATCTCAGTTATTGAAACAAAATCTTATTCTAAAATATTAAGAACTGCGCCTCTACCCTTCAAAATTAGATTTTTCGAAACTTATAGAAAAGAAAAGTCCCATGCTTAATAAGAGAACAGACTTTCGATTTATTGTAAAAGCAATGGAAATATTTGTAGTATACTACTCCACTCCTCAAATATCTAAAGGTAATTAATTGAAACAAAGTAAAAGGAAACTCACAAAAATTTTCCTTCTATTGAAAGGAAAGAGTTTATTTGATTAATCTTAGTTCAAAACAAAATAATTTATATATATTGACTCTTAAAAAAATTTATCATATCGCAATGAATTTCAAAAATTTTAAATAATTTTTTTCCTTCATCGTCAAGTATTCGTATAATTATTGTAAGCATTTTATAAACTTCAATATATATTATAATAAAACTCTTATATGATAAAATTCTTAAAATCATTAACGAAATTTTTACTATACTTTTACAATGTGTAAGAAACTAAACTGGCATTGCACGAGTATATATTATATGAAATGTGAATTTGATAGTCAATTTTTTAAATTTCATTTCAGATATTATTTTACCTTTTGATTATATCATAAATATTAAAATTTTTCCATGTAATTGATTAATTCTCATTTATAATGAATATTTGAATGGTATTTCAAAAACTTCATCAATCAAATTAAGATAAAGCATGGTATCAGTATTTTACAAGATAAATACAGTGGTAATGTGATGCACTAGCAGTAACTCAAACTGATGTATTTTTTAAATTATTCTAAATATTTTGACATTTTATGTAATAAATATTTGGTGTATGAATGTTTCATAATATAATGGTCATTTAATCTGTATTCAAGTTGCTTTACATATTTCGTCTGCCACTGACTTATAAGCTCTTAGTTTTATTAAGTGTTTTCAATTCTGTCTAGTAGTGGTAATAAAGATTTTTAATTTTGGCGAAATTGCGCCTAAGGTCCCCTACTTGGCGAGTTTTCAAAATCACACATGCCATGGCGAAAATTCTGCCGCTATTTCAAAGTGAAACTTAATTAGCGACGAATGAAAAGGCTAAAACAAAGGAGTAATTAATGAGCATGCGCGAGAAAGCGCTTCAAATTCACGAGTTGGCGAAATAGGGGACCTAAAGCGCAAATTAACCTTAATTTTTTTTAATAAAATATTTTATGTACATGCAATTACAACGCGAAAGATTTAAGGAGATTAACGGTTTTGTTAAGTTTCAAAACCAGTGGTTGAAGTTTTTTATACAAGATCACAATAAAAACTATAATATATTATCTAGCTAAGCAGCATAATGGGATAAAAAAGTGCTTTAGGTCCTCTGCTTGGCACGTTTTCAAAATCGCCGATGCCATGGCGAAAATTCTACAGCTATTTCAAAGTGAAGCATAATTAGCGACCAATGAAAAGGCTAAAACAAAGGAGTAATTAATGAGCATGCGCGAAAAAGCGCTTCAAATTCGCGAGTTGGCGAAGAAGGGGGCCTAAACCGGAATTTAACCGAAAAAGGGAAACTTCCAATTACATAATAATAAATAAAACTTAGACCCTGGTTGGTCTAAATATTTTATGTTTTATGTAATATTACTTGGTATATGGTAATTTCGATTGCAGATCACTATTCAATGAATTTAAAATTAAAAATAAATAAATAAAAAACGCATGAATGATGAAAAGCTGAGGGTGCACAGCTTTAAGAAGTGTATGGAATTAAACAAACTTGTATTCAGAAATAATATTAAGCTGCAAAATATGCACACAGAGAATATTTGAAAAATTAAGTTGGGAGGATTTTCTTCATATATTTTCATATATCATTAATTTTATTTGTAATAATTTAAAAAAATTTTAACAGTATTTTTGCTTTTAAACAAAAATAAAAAGCTGAAGAAAAGAAAAAGAATAATCGGTTAAAAAAAAATTCGCAAGAATTTTTGCTCTCGCTAACGTCGAGTGCAAACGATAGATAAAAAAGTGTAACTGAGTCAGCAGAATCTCGAGTCCTTAAAAAAACTTACCTTAACCCAGCGGATACCACAGAGGCTATTCTTGGGGTTGGTGAATGAACGAATCGGTTGCGTCAAGTGCTGCTGACAGACATTTAGGAGCTCGAGGAATTCTATTTAAGGAAGCCGATCTTTTTATAAAACATCACTCGGTATGCTCTACTAAACACTTACAGCTTATCAATGGGGCGGTTTCGAATCTTTATAAGCAGACTGTCAGTTGCGCCTCTTATTCTTTTTTCACTCGCTCTTGCTTTATTGTTTATGAAGCAATTAAATATTAGTTTTTTAAGGTACATAATTTTAACAATGAAATAAAAATATTTCTTCAGAGATTTATTTCTGTTTAATTTAGAATTATACATTTACGTAAACGCTAAATTACAAGTAATAATTAGAAGAAATTTGCATTTTTCAGATTAATTTCTCCAATAAAATTTAAATTTAGACTCTTATTATAATTAATTTTCTTAGTTCAATATTAATTTTCATTGTGAGCCCGTGGTGACGTGATCGGTTAAGGGGTTCGTTTGCTTTTATCAGTAGGTTGCGAGTTCGAATCCTGACGCACCCGAAGATCTAAGTAGCTAGTAGCGGCTGTAGGTCGCAATATCCTCCACTTGAAACGATATTTTGTAAGGTAGCAAGCAAAGTCTGGGGGTCTTCTGATTGGTCCTTTTTTTAAGTTACGTCATAATTAATTAGCTTTAATAATATTAATCATTTACATTAAAAATTAAAATTTTTGTTTATCTTATGGATTAGAACACAAATTATGGTGAAAACAAATTAATTTGGAATTATCTAAAAAGGTTAATTTGGAAATAAAGATTTCAAATTAATCTTTTGACTCATCTGAAGTGTATGAGTCAACAACATATCGTTGCATGCAATAATATCTAATGAATTAAGATATAATCACGTTAGAATTAATACCAATTTTGCAAAATATCTCAAGATTTGGAATACAAACTCATAAAAGAGTGTGAATAAGGGATAACATAAAAATTAAAAATTAAGGGATAACATAAAAATAAAAGGTGTTTTCCTTATTTAAACACAAACTAATAAATTATCGGTATCTTGAATAAAAGAAAATAGTAACAATAATCATTTATTTTTCCCAATTATTTATACAAGGCCAATGAGATTGATTTTTGTATACTTAAATTTGTGTCATTAATTGGAAAGAGTTTCTAAATAATACAAACATTCCTTACATTGTTAAAATAGTCATATTAACTAGGTAAATTCTCAATATTGAGAGAATTTATCTTAATTTTTGTTTCATGTTTTTATATACTAATTTATCCTAATTATTAATTGGAATAACTTGTAAACTATCCCCTATTAGATTGCGAAGTATATTTAATCATGCAAAGGGGAAAAAACTATATACCTATCTATTATTGTTTTACAATGGATCGGATCTTGGTATACACTTGGAAAATTTTCCTGGTTTTCTTCCTTGCAACGACCATGACCTATGAGAAATTTCCGCGGAGGAAAGACGGAGCGGATGTATGCGGTAGTCAGTTTTACACTGACTTTCATCAATTTTGTATCAACTATGCGATGTTAAAGTCTTTAATAATAATTCTTGAATTTTATTCAATAGAAAGAATTAACGTCATTAGTAAAAAATTCATCCAAGCAAATAATCACTTGTAGTAAATATTAATGATTATATACATTTTATGATATTGATAAAGAATTTATAGAAAAATTTCATAAGCTAATTTTTTATATAAATTAGCAATCGAAATTTTACATGCATATTATTAAATGCATTAATTTCTGATAATTTGTTATTGATTCGTATTTTTTTTTTTTTTTTAATTCATTTATACAATTTTTATCAGTATTATTAATACGGATGCACCACTAGATTTGTTTTCAAAATATATATAGTACAAGAAAATAATCTAAATGTAAGTAGTTTAGAAATCATATTTCAAAACAATTTTGATAGAAGAGTATTTTTTTGTTAAAAGTTATTGTTTATAAAATATAATTAGATATGTAATTTTTTTAATATTAAAATTTTTTCTTTTTAATAATAATTCAATATACTTTAGCAAATATATATATGTAATAATGAGGATTATTTGTAAATTTTTATGCATACAATAATGATTTAAATATTTCTAAATACATTTGAATATTTTATAATCGGGAAAATAATGTCAAAAATAAAATAATGAATTTGAAATTCTTATGTAATTAGTATTAAGAATAAAATAAAATAGCTTAACAGTAATAAAATTATTAAATTTTTAATTTTTATATCTTAATAACATAATATGTATAATATATAAAAAATAAGAATTGAAAATAATTAATGTATTTTTCGGAAATACATATTATTCAGCTAGTAATTACTGATTTTCAGAAAAATAAATGTTTCAGATTTTATATAAAAAATATAAAAACCGTTTTTTAAAGTTAAATTCTATGAATGCACTCCTAAAAATTGAAATTGTTTACTTCGATAGCCCTTAATCTAAAATTAATTCAAGAAATTTATTATTTCTTTTCTTAAATATTACAGAAAGGCAACTAAATCTTATATATCTAGAAAATTTTCAAATTTTCATTTTACTAAAATTGTAAAATAGAACTAAGAGTTTTAAATAATTACTGGTTTGAATATCAACTCGTTTTTTAACGCATAACTAAGTTTTATATTAACTTTTTTTTTTACTAAGTTAGATATTCCCTCAAATCTGAAAAAATGAATCAATACATATAAAATACAACAGTTTGTAATATTTAATATAAAAATTATAGCGTTTTTTATAAACATTTTATGTGAAACATGCTTCTTATAATGTATCATAATGATAGATGTCGATTTTGCTTCTATCATTGATTGATTGATAGATAATCGTATTGATAGATTATTTATTTAAACAGTCCAAATTAGATCTTTTATAATGAAAACGAGAAATTTATTAGTAATCTTTCATTTAAGATACAATGAAAATTTTTAGTAAAATGAAAAGTAAGAAAAATTGTATATTTTTATTACGCTTTTAAAGATTAAAATATAATGATTAGTTTCTTCTTTATGAAATTACTTTTTTATTTTTCAACCTAAAATACAAATTGAATAAAATTTGTTAATAATATAGACACAAAAAAATTAAATTTATCTCATAATAAAATTCGAAAGGATACTGCGATAAATGATAACAATTTTCTACATACATTGAATTTTATTGGGAAGATATATTTTAATTATTTTTATTTTAACAGTCACATATTTTTATATTTATGTATAATAATAGTAAAAAGAAAAAGTTTAAAAAATCTCATAGATATATAGTGATATAATAGCATAAAAAGATTACAAAGTAGACTAATATTTAACGGTACAAATACGGTAATACAAATTTTTTTATTTTAAATTTAATTACTTTCTTAAATAAAAATATTATTTAATTTAGCACTTATTATACTTTATTTAAAAGATTATAGAGGGAATTTGAAGATTTTAAGTGTAATGTATTAGACAAAGAAAATATTATAAAACTACACGGAAAAACAAACATAACACTTTTTAACAATAGTTAAGGAATAAATATTTTTCTAATTAGGACCTTCCCCCCAGTAAGAAAATTTAATTTTAAATTATAATGAATAAATATGACATTTGAACTTTAAATTACAAAATATTTATTCGCTATAAAAATGCGTTTCTAAAAATGACTTTAAAAGTTGATGCATAGTAACTAATTGAAAATCTCTTTCACAATTACATATTAATTTTAAAAAAATTAAATTATCAACGTGGTATGTATTTTTCCTAATTTTCATTAGTTTAAAAGAAAAATTTATCTGTTTAGGAATTATTTGGTAGCTAAAATTAAATAAAGAAAATATCGTTCCTCATACAGAACAGAGTTAAATTCAAGAAATATTATGTCTAATATTTCATTTTGACACTATGGTAAAATTTTTAATAGTTTTAATTTGGTAAAATTTGTATAAGATCAATGAGTCAATTTCTCATTTTTTTTATGCAATTAATAAAAATGTTTGATGAAAAATAAAAAATAAATAAAAAAGCAGAAAAAAATGCAAAGGAGTAATGTAATTAGAAATGTTTGAATTGCTTACCCCTAATTGTATCAAGGTCATTATTAGCTAACTTATAGTCTTTTGTATTCACGGTTAAAGGAGATTTTTGCTCATGACCGTCAAATGGCGATCGTTTTTCGAATCTTTTTTCCAGCTCCAAGACAACAGATGCTTTAGCTGTACAAGATTTTGGCTCCACTGGGCGTTCATCAGTCTTAGAAAGATTCAGATGCTGATTTTGTATTTGGGATTCTAATGTTTCTGAAACCTGGGCATTTTTCTTCCATGCTTCTTTTACCATGCCAGTTGCTGGTGGAGGTGGTGGTGGTGGTGGAGGAGGAATTGTACAGGACCTTAAAGATGAAGAAGATTCTGCTACAACTTGCTCTGGTTCCGTTATAACTTTCGTAGTCATAGCTTGGTTCAATATTCGATCTTCAGTTTCTTTTTGTCTCACAATATTTTCGCTTGGAGATTTTTCTCTTGTCGGGGTCTGCAGGACTATTGTGATCTCAGATTTGTGTTGAACTGCATCATTGTCATTTTGTTTTTCCGAAACAACTTTCTCCGGTAAAACTGGATACGAATGATCAGTTTTAGAACCATGAAGTGTAACTCCTGTACATGTTGGGGAGCTACTAGCACGAGAAGATTCCTGCATGACACTTGAAGTTTTATTGGCTGTTATTTCGGATAATTCTGCCGTAAAAATGGTATTTTGTACCTGAGAAGGTTTCAAGCAATTTGCAAAATCACACTGCCCATTTTGCTTGACAGGTTTAGTTTCACCAGTTTTAGATATTTCATTAGATGCACAATTTATAGAAGCTGGATTTGAATAAGTTTCAGGAAAAGGTCGATTGCTAATGGATTTAGAACTAATTTCGGCTAAAAATGAGCTATTTTGAAGATCAGACGGTTTCAAACAATTTGAAAAATCATACTTGGAAAAATTCTCACCATTAGAAACATTGTTAGTCTTAAAACTGTTATCTATGTTAGATGAAACAGGAGTAGAATAAATGTTAGTAATTCCATGAGAAGAAGGAGTATCTTCAACAAGTGGCACAGATTTTTTAAAATTTGAAATCACGCCAGGACTATGAGATTCTGGAAAAAGAAATACAGAACTAAGTTTAGGAATTTCTACCTTATTTTTAATGGGATATAAAACAATAGAGGACTTACCATTTTGCCCAGAAAAATTATCACCTGGCGTATAATTAGAGACTCTAGTATTACCGCTATAGTTATCTCGAGAATATTCATTATTTTTTTCCTGATTAAAAGGTATATTGGCTACATTTTCACTATTAGGTTCCTCGAATTTCGATAAAGTAGCAGTATACTTCTTACCCCTTCTTATATCTTGGCGAACATTTATGGGATGTATTAACTCTGTAAATTCTGCATGTGAACCAGAAGGCATTATTTCATCAACACTTTCCCCACTGAGTAACCTATCTAGAATTGCTCGTCTAATGTGTGTCACTTCATTTGTAGACGTATCTTTATGAATAGGAGCAGGTTTAACTGTTGGTTGCCCAAAAGTATTATCATCTGCATCTATGATAGGACTACACAGGCTGCGAATAATTTCTTCTTCTAGTTGATCTAAGTTCTCACATGAATCAAATCTACTAGTTTTGTCCAGACATGCATCGAAATCAGTCCTCGAACTACTTCTCATGCTGCTACGAGAACTAGACCTGGATAACATTGTATCTTCCTTGTTTTCAGTCGAAGGAGTTACAGAGCAAGAAATCGGAGATTCCAAGTTTGAGTGCACGATATCATTTGAGGCCGAACTTCTCTTTTGAGAAGAAGTTTCAAAAAACGAAGGTAATGTTGGCAGGGGCACAGTTTTTACTGGCACTTGTGAGTTTTCGTTATCATAAACATTATGAGATTCGTCATCAGTTTTAGGATTTAACTCTACTTTTGAGGACGCGAATTCGGAGAATGATGTAAAATCGCTAACCGCAGGTTTTATGGTAGAAGATTTATTACCTGCTTCCTGTTCCTCACAGCATGGAATACGTATGTTTTCTGGATTCAGCGTGTCACCTGTTTTATTTATTTTTAAATCTTTCCCGTCGAAATTCTTGTTTAAATCTAAAATTATTTCGTTTGAATTCGTAGAATCGTGTAAATTTCGTTCCGGGCTATCTTCGGAAAATATTTCAGTTTCTGGAATGGGCGCAAGAAAATCTTGTTTCAGAGCATCCAGGGCAGATCGTAAGTCTTGTGAAATATATTTTACTTTTAGTGGTTGCTCAGAAGTAGGAGAAATGTGCGTATTGATATCACTCGGCTCATCGGTCAAAATATCCAAATCCCGCAACAATGCTTCGAAGTCCTTATCTATATTTCTAGGTTTATCAATATCAGGTTTGCTCAAAGAAGCAGTTTCCGGTTCTGTATCGGAAAGTTGAAAATGGACTGTTTTAGTTTTTGCAGATTTAGGAGAATCAGTCCTTTCGATTTTTAGAGCAGAAGTTGGACTATCAGTTGGTCGAAACAAACAAAATTTAGAATCATCATTTGATTTGTTTACATTATCAGTATCCTGGTTAAAATTTCTGTTTTCAGCAGCTGAATCCAAACTTTCAACAATTTCTTTCGGTTTTATATTGGGCTTTGATTGATCAGGTAGCACAGATAAAGAAGCGGGAAGCTCACACTTGGAATCAATCGGAACGTTTTCATAACGTTCTTTAGGAATAGTGGTATCAGCTTTGGCGGGTAATTCGGCAGAAGATTTAGCGCTTTCTTGCAGAGGCACTAGATCAGAACGTTTTACTTCCCCCGATATTCCTGCTGACGTTGTTGCTTTTGTTGAAAAATTGGCTGAGTCACCAGGCGCGGAATATTTTAAGAGCCTTGAAGGGTCCAAAGGAGAAACATAGGAATTTTTAGGTTGTTTTGATTCATCCAAAGCAAATCCAGGCGGTTTCGGCGTAAACGATGGAGACCATCTGGAAGAATACACACCATATGGCCCTCGAGGAAATGTGGGTTTGGCAGCAGGAGACTTTCTGTAATTGTAAATGTCGCCGCTTTCTTCCCACTCGCTAGAACAGGTCTGGACCGGTACATCGACCGTGGAGGCGTTTAGGGTCTGAACCCCGACCTCGTCGTATGCACGTTCATCGTCCTCTGTCTGCACATATGAATCTCGCCTGGAGGAGATTTCCGGTCCTTCAGGTCTACGTCGTCGCTTCGAAGGTGAAAGGGAAGCCAAGGAAGTGGAAGAAAAGAAGGGCCGAAACGAAAACGTCTTCGGTTTCAAGGTAAAGAAACGAGGCGATTTCTTCTCGTTACCTAACCCGGTGAGCCGGTCCACTGACCCAGCTGTACTGGGCAGGGTTGCCGAGGATGATGCAGATGACAGGTCTTGTTTTTGAATGTGAGGATCCACTTCTGAGTGACTCACATACATGCTGTGCCTCTGGGAAGCTGGATCGGTTATTTGAGGAGTGTCCACATAAAAGCGAGACCTACTCATTTTATGTGAAAATTACTTTCTTCACTTCAAATCATAATATTTTCTAAACATTTAAAAAAGAATACATAACGGGATTTAAAATTTCAAAATATCAGGCCATTAAATTTTAATTCTTCTAAATATAATTATACCATACCAAATAATAATCCTAAATTTTGGAATAATATTTCCAGTAAGAATTGCAATTTTGTAGGGGTCTTTCAGAAAATGTGCTCCTCGAATTTCAATGATGAGGTCCTAGATAAGACCGAATTTACGATTACCTCAACACACATAATCGCATCGCTTCCATCCCTGCTAGCACCAAAAAAATGATAGAAGCACCGCAAAGCGCCGCTACAAATATCCAAAAGCCGCGAAAGAAGAGGCCGTCACATCACGAATAAGGAGGAAGTCTGATTTTCATCCTCTGAATGCTGCTGTCTCTAAGATCTGATGTTCTCGGCTGTCCCTTTGCTCTCCATCCTCCCAAATCTTTGTTCGAGATGTGTAAGAGCGGTATTTCGGGATCTTGGGCCACGTGATTTCTCGTGGTAATGACAGAAGTGAGAGCCAAAACCAAACTGGCATTTTTAAATGGAGCTCTTTCAGTTCGCCTACCCCCCCCCCCTTTTTTTAAAATGCATTCTATCAATTAACTACATTACTCCATAAATAAAATTTTAATAAAAGCTTATGAGACTATGTGGAATATTCACGTAAATTTGGGAATTATGATAAATTTTAAAAAAAATATGTTGGAAAATGATGAAAACAAAAGATAATATTTTTTAAAAACTAAAATTTGGATAATTTAGTCAATAACAACAGAATACTTTAATTGCATTCTATTAATTAATTACATTACTCCATAAATAAAAATTTAATAAAATATTACGAGATTATGTGAAATATTCACATAAATTTAAAAATAATGATAAACTTTAAAAAAAAAAAAAAAAAAAAAAAAAAAAAAAAAAAAAAAAAAAAAAAACGTCGGAAAAGGATGAAAACAAAAGATAATACTTTTTAAAAACTAAAATTTAAATAACTTAGTCAATAATTACAGAATATGTTTATTTATAATTAGGAAAAACTCTTAAATATTTTGAAAGACATCTATATATAATGCACTTCTATTTTGTTGGAAGATAACAAGACACTATGTGCAAAATTAAAAAAAGTAAAATAATTTAAAAAATCATAAGCAATTCAACTCGTGATCGATTGTGAACTATAATGAACGTGGAGAGGGAACTAAGTTTAATTGTTAATCAATTAATAATAAGATTAAGAATAACAAATAAATAACTCAGTTAAAGAAAAATTTATTTCGTTATTTTCAAGTTCACAAATTCAAAAGTTATTGAAATCAATAACAATTGAATACGTGATCTTTATCAAAATATTAAAAGAATTAAAATTACGAATGTAGTTCAGTGTAATTGTGACATAAAACAAATGGCAGCTTTTAATTTTTTTTATTAAATACTTTTTTTAACTGAAGATATTGTATTAATTATTTAAAATTATTTGACATATATTTTTAAGATAAGTTTGTGAGTTAAAGTTTACATAAACTATAAATACATTAAACAAGATTAAACATTAAAATTTTTTTATCCATGTCTTTAACATAAATTGCATTTAAAAAAGATTAATTTGATATTATTCATTATTAAAATAAAATTTTATTTACATTTTATTTTTCAAATTTATTTTTAGCTTGATAACTGAAATTAAATCAAAAATAAATAATTTGAATGATAACTTTTATTAAGAAATAAAAATTCAAGATGTAGAAATTTTATTTTTAGTTTTACCCAAATTTAAAACTGTTATTAGATTTATTTTTATACTATTAGCTTTAAAATTTTATAAATATTGTGTCATAAGCTGTAAAAGTTAATATTATGTCATTAACAAGATAACATTTTTAAATGTGTTTTACAAAGTACCAACAAAATATAGTTTACAGAAACAAATTCATGATTGCAAACATTTCACAATTCTGTTTCTAATTACTATTTGTTAACAAACAATATTAATTTCTTGGGGGGGGGGGAAACCCCGAACAAATTTAACAAAGAATTTAAAAAACAACTTTATGAAAACAATTTTTTTTAAATTTCAATAAACAATTTTTTTTTTTTTTTTTTTTTTTTTTTTTAAACTTTGCTTAGATGCATAAAAATTTATTTGTGAATAGAAAAACGCAATTAGGTAATAAAAATAATTAAGTAGCAAAAAAAGTGATTATGTAAATCACATTTAACTTAGTAATTTCTTTCTCATTATAATTAGTAAATAATATCTTAAAATTACTAGCATTACAGATTAAATTTGCAAATAAAATATGCAAAAAATAAAATATATTACTTACTGTATATTATTATTTTTAGGGTTCGGTGTAGAATAGGGTAATCCTAGGTTTGGCAAAAAAATTTCGTGATAAAATTTAATTTTTTGTAACCCTAGCATTTTCAGCGCTTTAATTAACCCAGTTTTAGGGTTGTAGTTCTTTCAAATCTTAAGATTTTTTTATGTAAAATAAATTCAAGTTAAAGTATTATAAAAGGTTAATAACTTTATTCTGATTTTAAACAAACGAAACATAACTTGCATCACAAATTTTTGAGAAAGAGCAAACATTAATCTCTTAAAACAGCAGGAGGTATGAAATATTTGAACATGTGCATTAGACCGGCAACAAAGAATAATAAAAGCAGTTCTAAATAAAAAAAAATACAATTAAATAGCGACTGATGATAATTTAAAATGAAAAATGTATATATTCTTTTATAAGTTATATTAATTTGACTGCTAATTCATTAAGGCTTAGTTTTCAATTTATATAGATTCGAATAAGAGCAACACATAAAAATTATTTTCATTTTTTGAGCAAAGAATTGTTAAAAAAAGTTCTTTTTTTTAGGTATAGCACAGTTTAAAGTTGTTTAATTTATTAAAAAATAAAAATATTGTGAAAAATAATTCACAAAAAGATTCTTGAATACACAAGCATTTCAACATATGTGCAAAGGATATTTTTTTTTTATCATTACACATAAAATAGTTTTCTAATGTGATATAAATAAAACTTGAAGAGAAAACATGAATTTTTTTACTTTAGTATATTCCATACAAAAAAATCATAATCCTGAAATATGGAAGTACCTTTACCTTATTTGAGATCAAACGAGTTATTTCCATGTAAAAACATCAGTCTGAAAAAGCATAAAAACGAAAGCAATAAATTGCTCGAGCAAAAGGTTCAAGTATACCGCAAACAAACTGGCAACCCGCCAACTCTGTACCAGACAGATTAGTGACATTACTTGTCAAGTGGATTTTTATGAAAAATTTTCAGATAAGCTCCCTTATTTTGCTCCACGGTTAAACAAAACATCAAAATAGAATGACTAAATATATTTTGTTCCGTTTTTTTACACATTTTTGTGACACATCACAGTTGAGGTTTATTAAAATAAAAAAAGAATCACAAAATTATCTTCTATACTTAGAACTATTTGTAAAAAATAACAACATAACAATAAGTGTTTTATGATCCATAAAAACCAACAAAAATACAGGACAGTTACTATTTTCGAATAATCATAGCGATTAAGATGATGTAATTACTTACCATAATTAGATGAGTCATTGAAAACCAACCGCTTTCTCACTTTATCCAACTCCATTTGCTTTTGATTACTGAAAAAAATATAAAAATTTTCTACATTTCTTTACTTAGAATTATTTTACTCAGAATTATTAAAAACACTTAAATTTTTATTAAATGAATATATTTTAAAGTAAAATAGTAACAAGGAATAACAATAAATACATGTATATTAATAAACGCTTCTGTTTGTTTCATTGATTTTCACACTTCCTTCCCCCCTCTATGGCGGCACTGGATGACCAACGCTTCGACACAACAAGGCCCGAAACCAGTGGTGTTGTGCTAATTTTCTTTTACCGGAACGCGTATATATAATTATATAGACAAGGCCGATCGGGTAGGCGGCCGCTCGGTGCCGTCTCATGTCCAAATTTGACGACGGGGGGAGGGGGGGGGATTCCCCCCGATTATGTTCAGAATCTTGTGGTTGAATTTTCCTTGTTTTGTTGTCATCCGCTGAATGATGAGACCTTAACCAAGTTTTTACATAATCATCTATAG
>JAPDSC010049182.1:195343-206001 GCA_026290005.1 Latrodectus geometricus
ATTTCAATAAATTTATGTAAAAAATAAGAATCTCAATGTATCAATAGGGAGATATATCGACATTTGGAGTAAATAAACACACTCGCGATTTATAGATTTAGTAGACACTTATGTAAAACATATCGTATTCGAAAGAGTGTATCGATATATAAGAGAAAATGCAGATACGTGATGCTTGTAAATTTCGATAGATTAACAAAAAAATATTAAAGGTTCGGTGTGCTTATAAGAATATATCAATTTTAATGGAAAAGTAGAAACGGTTCAATAGACTGTATTAGAAAAAAATATTTTTACACTTTTTAATTGGAGGTTGGTACAGATTTAAATTCAGACCCGTAAAAATCATCGTATTTTTAAAATACGATAAAAACCACAACATGAAACATCTATGTTTCGAAAATTTGCTAAGCTCATAAAAATAAGACAAAAAGTTATATATATATATATATATATATATATATTATTTTTCTTACCGCTCCACTTCTAAAACGAGATGGGTCCCTGTTTCTTTTATAATGTTCTGAACGTCCATTTGAGACAAGTTGTCGGTCAAATAACCATTGATCATCTTAAGAAGATCGCCCTCTTTTAACCCCTGGTGGTTGGCTTTGCTTCCAGGATTCACCTAGAAGAAAAGTCAAAATTTAAATCAAACTCTTCTTAGGAAGCAGAATAAGAAATAATGAATAAAAATTACACGTTATTTAAGTTTATTTATATTTAAACTATAATTGTAATACTTAAAGGGAGAAAAACTTTGCACCCATCCATGGATAGTGCTGTTAAATATTTTGGTCTTTTTTATGAGGATTAGTAGTCAAAGTTCTACTTACATCCTATTTGATAGGCAGTGCAGTCTATTGCCTATCAAAAGTCCTCCTTGTAAGGACTTTGCCCTGTGGATATTAAAATGTTTTATAGCAGTTTCAGCCATTAGGTTGACCACTACACGGTGTCAAAAACTATACCTTTGAAGTTATTTCTGGCTATCCGACTTACTTGAAGTAGGTAAAAATAAATAAAAACACAATTTTTTTTCCGAAATCTCACAACATTTTTCAAAATATATATCTTAATTCTTCACTCACATTATAATTGTGAAAAATGGCATAGTTAACTACATTGAATATATCTATACACTCTTAAATATTTACAGCAATACAATCCTAGAAATTAAATAAATTTTTATTTTAGATATGTATAAAAATAAATTCTGTACAGCCAAACAAAACAATTTTTAGTATAACTTGTTATTGTCGTGTGCCAGCCAGGCTGGCAATATGGGCTGCGCTGCTCCACTTTTCCAACTGAACCATATTTGGTGTGGAGGCCGACTTCCTCAGTACACACATGCCATAGGCACCCGTTTATAGGGTAGGCAACCATTCACACACAAAGGAAGGACAAAGACAAGAAAGAGAGAAAGTACATCCATGCCCGAGCCAGGATTCGAACCCAGGTCCCACCCATCTGTAGTCAGGTACGCTAACCACTAGACAGGTTGGGCGGCTAGTATAACTTAATGCATGGGAATGTACAAAGAAGTTAACTATTAAAAGTTAACTTCTTATAGTTAACTATAGAAGTTAACTATATTATAATTCACCATCTTTGCATGTCAAGATATAAAATATTTAATTTTCATAAAAACATTTAAATGACTTCAATTTTTGTCAGCAAAAGACATATCTGATAGTTTCTAGAAATAAAATGACCTCTGCCTTTAATGTAATTTTACTTCAACTTCATGAGCCATTTCCAGACTCATCATACTTAGAACTATATTTCTAACATAGAAATAGTTTTCTAAGACATTATAAGAAAACTATTTGAAAGTAGTACTTTGAAATAGTTTTCTTGCATTGTTTGAGCAACAAGATTTCCAAATTTTGATAGTAAATACAATCAATAACAATCAAAATACAGGAAAGATTTAAAATCCATTGGAAAAATTAGCAGTAAGTTAATTTTTTTAAGAAAATAATTTTTTTATTATAATAGGATTTATAATTTTTATGCCCTAATTTCATTTAAAACAATTTCTTTCCCAAACAAAATTTATTTAATATTATACTAGCTAAATTTTTTTCCTTTTCATTAAAAGAAAAACAAATTATTAGTTATATCTTCCGCACAAAAATCGTTGTCTACCTACAGTTTTTAAATTAAGCTATCCACACAAGAATGAATGAATAAATGCATGCATCCATCCATCCACATACATCTCTCTCTTTCTCTCTCTCTATATATATACATATAGTAATCTTATATATATCACTAATATTACCATAGTTTAAAATGTAGAAATTAAAACACAAAAAATTTATTTTATGAAAATGTTTTTAACCAAGTGGTTGTTTCTTTCGTTACAGTTGAGATCATGTATACGTCACTTTATTTTACTTATAATTGGTCTGTGAATTAAACAAATAATTGTTTTCACCCATAATGTTGAATATTCAATTTTGTCCACCCATCCAAAACAAGTCAATGTGTCAGTGGGATGAGCTCTTCAGTGAGCAGTTGGAAAGAAAATTTCGGCCAATATCTTAGTGGGATGCGTTATTTCGTATATTATTGGAGATTTGTCTCTCTCGATACCGCTATTCAGAATAAATGCTTATTAATCATTAATTAAAGATAAATTTATTTCTTGTAGCATGTAAAGCACATTCAATATTAATATTTGATTGTTTATGCAAGCAATAAATAAATCATAACATCCACTTGATGGTTAGTTTAAATCGGAAAGGACGATATCTAAATGTTTTTAATTTAATTAAATAGATAAGTCATACATTGAGAATCCTTCATTTAACAAACTCATCCCTGCATGAAGGAATAAATTATTTTAGAAGACATCACATTTCGAATAATTATTTTTAGATAATATAAACTTAGAGAAATACTTCTTATCTTTATACCAAATTAGTAAAAAACTTCCAATTAAATTATAATTGATAATATTTTCACACAACTGTAATTATTTTTTATTTATTCATCTATTTTTTAAGAAATATGTATGACAATAAATTTAAAAACTTTTTTTAAGGTATATAATTTATAATAGAGACATTAATTGCTTTGTCTGAAAAAATAACATCATGTTAGATTAAGCGATGTCATGGAGGTCTATTTCGAGTCAAAAAACCCCGCTTTTCTCTTTTTTCTCTTTCCTTTTTTTGACACTGGCATCTGGCTTTCCTCACTAAGCTAATAAATAGGACCACCTAGATTTGCAACGGAGGACTATATATTTGACCCTAAGGTTATCAATATTCGTCGAGTGGGGGTTGCCGGATTATTGCTTTGCCAGTTGCGTTTGACTCCCTCTCTGAGTCATGTTTGTGTAATATGGCATCAAGGGGGCGATAGTTCAGTTCTTGCGGGTTGCGAAAGTTGAAGTGAGAAAGAAATCAAACGATAAAAATAGAGGCAGGGTATGAGGGTTGGCGCGAAAAGAATTCTTTGGTTCTTCTTTTTTCTGCACTAGAATTTAAAAAGAAAATCTTGTTAAAACATTTAACAGACGATAAATTATGCTGATAATTTCACAAACGAATTTTCGAAAATTTGAAAAATAACTCCCTTTCCGCGAAATTACGATTAATTTTGTTTTTCTGAATTGAAAATTAAAAATCGTATAATTCAATATTACGATTAATTCTTAGTTACAATTAAAACTATTAATTCCAGTTTGAATTTTGTTATAGTCATTTTTGGCTCAAAATGTTTAATGTTTAATTTTTGAAATTAAATTTTAATAATTAAAAAAAGTAGAAAAAAAATTAAAAGAGATTATACAGTTAGTAGAGGCCTATGACTACAGCTACTTTCCCTGTAAAACTTAGGGTAGATGGCGCTAGGCGCAATAAAGGAAGTTTCCACGACAATATCCATTCATTTTTTGTTATGTATTAGTTTTTTGTAGTTGCTGCTGTTATTAGTTCGTTGATGTAATTATTATTATTGGAAATAAAGTGATTATACAAGTTAAATATTCAAAAACTTGAGTTACGGTCTTTCTTCCTTACTCTTTCTTCCCCAATGGAAATTGGTTATTGTAATTCCAAAGTTTAGCAATTAGAGTTCTGTTACCCTGCAATGAATTTTCCATTAAAATATAAAATTTTTGTCGTTAATTCCATGCTTATTTAGAGAAGCTCCGAATTAATTATTTGATATGATCTACAGTGGCCATAATTACAGAATATCAGTTTAGTGTAGTTTTATAGGAAAAATACATAGAATTCATATAAAGATCTGCTAAAGTTTGTTGACAATTAAAAAATTTTCGCTTTTTGACCAATTATTGAATGGAGTTATGAACTTTTGGATTAAATAATAAAATGTGCAATTTTGATGAGTTATATACTGAAAAAATGAAAAGCAAGAAAATTCCTAAAAATTTGGTCTGACAAATATATATTCAGGAAACAGAAAAAAAAAGGAAAAAATCATTCTTATTATTCAACAGTGCCTGGAATCTTAGAAATTCCATTCTATATACTTAGAGAGAGAGAGGCATAATATTATCATTTAAAAATTTCAATAAAATTTCTTTGAAATGTAAAACTGAAAATGTATTTAAAATTGCAAAAAACAATATGGTGAACAGTTAATTTCTGTTCAGTTTAATTTTTCATGACTTGTGAATTCCTTTTAAAGAGCTACTTCTGGCGACTTAAATGTATAGTAGAGCTGTTGTTATTTATGACACTTGGCGAAGCCCGTTTGAGACTGGGCCCAATCAAGTCAGAAAGCACCCTCTCACGAGAGTGGAAGTACGGCTTGGCTTATAGATAGCAGCACCATTTGGGTCTTCGAATTTAAAGATTGGGACTTGAGACCTACCTCCTTCCACCCCTGGAGGTATTAATTTGGAATGGGAACATGGAAGACATTGCGACTACGACGTGCCCTAATCGCCATTAGTGAACACGACAGTCTTTAGTCGGTGGGGAATTGAACCCATAACCTTGTTATAGAAAGACTGACGCCTTAACCAACTAGGCTACTATGGCCAGGTATAATAGAACTAAAAGTAAAAGGCAACTGCATTTACACCTGTAAATATTTAGAAATAGTCAGGCTGATGGCTGAGTGGTTAGCATTCCTTACTCCAAAGCTGTTGGTCCCGGGTTCTAATCCCGGTTCAGGCATGGACGTTTTGCTCATGAATGAATGTGGCCCGCCTAGTAAATGGGTTTGTGGTGGTGTGACATGGGTGATGCTACTCGCCTACATGACTTGGTTCACAGGTGCCCACAGGGTAACGCTAAATGAGTAGCAATTTCTGGCCTTGTTGTGGCGAAGGGTCAACCACCCAGAGCCAGCCATTAGAAAAAAAATAAGTAAATATTTTGAAATATAAAAAAGCAATCAATATATAAAGGGAAAGCCGAGTAGCGACACATTTTACAAATATTGTTTAATTAATATTTTTAGACGGAAAACAGAGAAAGAGATAAATGTCACAAAACTTAAGAACATTTTCGTTAATCAATTCATTTAATTTAAAAATAAGCGCTAAAAATACCGCCATTTTGCTATTATTTTAATTCAACATAAAAAAACAAAACCGAACATATTACAGGACAAAATATTTTCGCAAGTATTTATTTAACGGTTTACGAAGAGACAAATGTTGCCAGATCGAAAATTGAAAACATGTCCTATTCATAATAAGACGAAAAAGAATTATCAAAAGAAATTTGTGACGTAAAAATGAACTCGCACACGTTTCATTTGCAGTCAAAAAGAGGTAGAATGAAAAAAACATAACAAGTACGCCACTCTCTTGCAGGTCACAGGTAGGCGGACGTGGTGCCGAGTAGGTTAAGGATAAGCTCAAATCATTTAAAAAGAAATTCAGTTCTTCATAGTGAACAACTCTGACCAAATTAGTCTCGATTCAGTACGATGATACGAAATAAAAAGTGGAAAAAAAAAATGAACTTGGCTTTTGCGATATCGAGGTTACATATTAAGCGAAACATGCTGAGTCTTAAGAATTAGTTCCTTGTATTGTGTGAAATAGTATTAGTAAAATCCTAATTTAATATACAGTAAAATGGTGTCACTTTATTTTAAATGTTGGTTAATTATAGTAAGTTTATTTTATTTATAACTTTTTCATCAATTATCAAAAAGTTGTAGGAGTATCAATAATATTCAGGTTATTAACAATTAGTTTTCTGGTAATAATCAAATAATTGATAGAAAATTAAATTCACACAGAAGTGTTTTCTAATGGTTTATGGATCATATACAAATAATGGATAATGTAAAATTTAATATTTTCGAACGAAATAGAATATTAGAAGCACTTTCGGTATGAAATAAAAGAATTCTATTTATCTATGACCACCTCTTATGACGTTTTTAATCGATTAAAATAAATAAAATCCAGCCAAATTTTGAGAAAAAGTTCATAGAATTAAAAAAATAATAAAGTTTATTAAAATGGAAGCAAGTTTGAATGTATAAACTTTAAAATTATGCAATATTTTCTCATAAATATTACAAAAGGAAAGAAAAAGCTTTTAATAATAAATCAATTTACTAAAAGAAGAAACCTATCGTTCTGAAGTTTTTGATAAATGAATACCGTCAAATTTAGTTTCGATATTGAAATTATTTATTTTTTGCATCCTATCATATTGTTATTGTCTTGTGCCAGCCAGGCTGGCAATATGGGATGCGCTGCTCCACTTTTCCGACTGAAACGTAATTTGGGGTGGAGTTCGAATTCCTCAATACACACATGTCATAGGTACTCGTCAATAAGGTAGACAACCATGCACGCATGGAAAAGACTATAGAGAAAGCATATCCACGCCCGAGCCGGGATTCGAACGCAGGACCTCCCCATTCCCAGGCTATCATGCTGACCACTATATGGGGGGGGTGCGACATATGAGTTAATTTAACTTTTCTAATTTTAGTTTAGATTATTTGAATTATTTAGATTTAAATGCCAAAAAATAATTTATAGGATTTTAAGAAAGTTATGGTCAGTAGATGCATATAGGATAACGGATTTTAATTGACACATATATATTTAGATTAATAAAAATTCGAAATTAAACTCTTTGGCTAGGAAAAAAAATTAAACCTATAGATATGTTGTACTTCAAAATGTAACATTTCTATTTAAATGAATGACTACATTAGGACAAAGATAAGCAAATGAATTAGATTTATATTTGAATTAATAGAACAAAAAATTAATAAAAGAATGCTTAATTCAATGTAATAATAGACAGCAAACAGGATAAAATTAGTTTTCGAATGATATATTTTCATTTATCACAAGAGAAACAATGAGAAATCACATTCTTTGGCTTAAATATGCTATTTAAAGTCAAACTAAGTTGAAATATTATATTTAAGTTAGGTTTAAAAAAATGTGGATACTTTCGGACAATTTGTGTGTATGGTTTTTTTTATTATATTGCATTGTTAATTATGTATGAACATAGGGGTTGAAAATGCATACAAATATTTGATTCATTCTTAGTTCAAATTCAAATACTAAGAATGAACCAAATGTTTCTGCTGTTTTTATTTTAATTTCTTAAATTAATAAAAAATATTTTTTTTATTAATTTCTTAAATTAATAAAAAATATTTTTTTAAAAATAAACTTTTAGAATGACATTTTATTAGTACTAAATATATAATAACTATAAAGCTACGTGTTTCTTGAAGTTCACAGAATTTTATTAAACATCCAATTTTCAAAAAACTACCTCTGTTAGTTTTAAGTTAAAGGTTGGCTGGTTGGTTGGGTTTTATGGCGCAAGGTCCAAAATTGGACAAGCTGCGCCAATTTAAGGTTGGCGTTTTAATTGCTTTTAATTTTTTTTAAATAATTAAAATAAATATCTTTTAAATAATAAAAAAGCAAAAATTTACATAATTTATTTTAAATAATGTTTAAAATATTTTGTATAGTCGTTTTCTTTATTTGGTATGTGTAGTAGTTATAATTAAAAATAGCCTACCTATAAAGATTGCTATATTTATCTTGTATTACATAGATATTAAGTTTTTAAAGTTGTTAAAAATAATGATTTAAAATTCTAAATGATAATAATATAATGCGTTATTTATATATATAAAATTATTATTATTTAATAGTTCATAATAAAATATTTTTACTTAGTAATAATAAAATTATATTTTTGTAGAAATATAGAAACGTAAAATAATTTTATTACACTCTTCCTTATTTTTACAGGTATATAATTTTTTTTTAAATTTATCAATAACTTTGAATTATATTTATATAATACAGAATTTGAGATGTTATGAAATAGCACACTTATATGTTACCGTGAAAGACCGAAATTGGAGAATGTCGACTTTTACCGGTGAATGTCAACATTCTCCAGTTTCATCTTCGAAAAATTTCATTACATTCTTGTATATTCGGAGACTCTCCGGTGTATGTCGACTATCACAAATATACTGGGGTGGAAGTCGAAAAGAGAGGAGCCGAGGTTAATTAAGAAGGGGGGGGGGAGAGACAAGGCCATATAAGTTGTCATTGCAAAAGAAAGTGTTCCACAAATAAATGCAATTATAAAAGCAGGGGACTCTTCTACAGTTCAAAGTGTCATAACAATTTAAGTCACAGTATTAAATAAGATTTAAATCGCACAGTTAAAAAGAATTTAATTACTATTATTTTTTTACTCATTTAAAACGTATTGTATAATTAAGTTTTTAATATATATTATTTTAATTTCTCATTTAGAATGTGCTGTTTATTTTGAAATAGAGGTCGCTCTTCTCAGAAAGAGAGGCGAAATAGTCACGTGACCCTTGTGACGTTTTATCGCGATAATTACGCAGAAGAAAATAGAATCGAACTGTTCATAATTAACCTTACTGCATGGTGAATGTCGGCATTTGACGGTGTAAGTCAGAAATAAGAGTATTTAGAAAGTATTTTGGACATACATCAAGCGTCTATGTGAAAGTCGAAAGTCACCAGATTTCGGTCGACATTTGTCTGTGTAAGTCAGAAATAAGAATATTTAGCGAATATTTCGGACGTCATCAAGCGACTATGTAAAAGTCGACAGTCACCATATTTCGGTCGACTTTGGACATACAGCAAGTAACTATGTGAAAGTCGACAATCACAAGATTTCGGTCGACATTTGTCGGTGTAAGTCAGAAATAAGGATATTTAGCAAATATTTCGGACGTACACCAAGCGATTAGGTGAAAGTGGACAATTTCTCGATTACGATTTTTCACAATAACATATATACAAAATCATTCAAGGATCATGGAGCTTAAAAATCAAACTGCGGAAATATATTAAACTAAAAACTATAAAAAACGAAAGCAGAGATCTTCCCACGGATATCTGCCCATGCAGACACATCTTTAGAAGTGATATACGATAGCAGTGTTCCTGCCTGGCTGATTCCTTTATTTAAAATCTCTACTTCACTTGCTTGAACTCAGTGATACAGAAAATAACTTACAAAATAAGATTTATGCGACATTCATAAGGCTAATAAAATATAATAAGATTTATAAACACAAAATAAGTTTATCGTTAAAGATGTTCCGTGGCTTAAGCAAGCACTCAGATGTAAAGATAAAGAGAAAATAATTTTGTAACAGTTATCACATTGATGCTATGTTTTTAGCTGCGGACAGAAAGCATTAGCACAACCCCTCGCATTTTTTTAACCATTTGAACATTCACCGTTTGTTATCTTATAAAAGGACTTTCATTAGATGTCCTATTCTTGTGTCAGAAATAATAGCCATAGCGTAGTGGTAGGATTGCCGTTTTAGATACATAATTCTAGTCATTACTTTGGGAGATGTCTACAGGATATCTTTTCTACTCATGTATATCTGTCGGAATATTGCTTGTAAGTATCTCAAGTTCATTATCTTGAGTAATACTATCTGTGGTAAATAATTGCGTAAGGCTTAATTTATGGAATGCCTTAAAAGAGCTTTTCATCTTTACTTCACACAAAAGGCCGCGGTGGCCTGGTTGGGTAGGGCGTCCTTCTCGTTACCGGAAGGTAATGAGTTCAAATCCCAGCTTATTGAAGACCCGTCGTGTTCACTAATGGCGACAGGGGCCCATAAAACATGTCGAAGTTGCAATGTCCTCCACGTTCCCATAACAAATTAATACCTATGGGGTGTTTGGAGCCAGAGTATGAGTCTTCTCTGACTTCAATCTCTAAATTGGAAGACTCAGATGGTGCTGCCATCTCTATGTGCCAAAGTCGTACATCCATACTCGTATGGGTATGCTCTGTTCAAAAACAGAAGACAATCTTTCCGAATTCATTCACCCAGTCCCTGACACTTGCTTTCGTAAAGTGTGTGTCATAGAACAACAACACTTCACACAATATCATATACCTAAGGAGTGATATTAGCACTCAGTCAAATATCATTAGATAGATGACTTTGACCCTTGTCAACACCCATGTAACCGATACTAGAACAAATGTTACATTCATCAGATAATCTTATATTGAGTACACAAGCTGGAATAAGTGCTAATAATATTAAGCAGTACAAAAGCAACTTTTAATACAACATTAGAGGAATGAAAATCAAATATATATATATATATATATATATATATATATATATATATA